>JAPYYS010001709.1:0-14524 GCA_030522525.1 Campopleginae sp. 14b
TGCAGCAGCAAAAAAATTTGTTGTCACTATATTAACAAAGAAAATTTGTACCAGTAGCGTGGCGTACGCTGTCGCAACGCAAAATTTTCTCTCCGTGTGCTCTCCTGCCGCATAGTGTCAGGTTTTTATTTCTAGTTGACTTTATAGCGGCAGGGCCATTGTAACTTTTACATCCGGAGGTGAGTCAAAAATTGACGGATAAACATCGTGATTATATAGTGACGTCTATTGAAGATTATCAAAAATTTCAATTTGCCACTTTTTGACGTCAGGATCGAAGCAAAAACAATTGTAATAAATGTTTAGCAATTGTGAGTACGAAATTGATGTGGCAATGTGAGGATTGAAGTTGATCGCCATCGATGAAAATGGTCGAAAGATGAGCGTGGTTTTCGTCGAGACGTATTGTGATCGGATGATAAAATTTCTGTCTCTCTCTCTTCATATGTCTGAGCAGTGGGCCCCGACCCTTTTCGATCAGATTCGTCAGGATGATCGAGGGTATAACGCTCCCCTTGTCAATGTATACATAGGGGAGGACGAATCATCCCGGGAAAAGGGGTGCGAACCCCACTGGCCGAGTAGCCACAGAATCTCTCCTTCTTTATGTTCATATTTGGACAATTGTTGCCTAGGGCCATCGGCTCTGCTCGCCTGATGTACTTCGTATCAAAATTATTGGTTTCCATCATACTGAGAAAAAAAATTAAGCCCCTCAACATGTCAAGTTTAAATAATATTCAATTAAATTTGCCCCTGGCAATCAAAAATAATTGTGTGCTTGATGAAAGCGCAATTGGACCATTCCAGTTGATTATTAAATATATTTTTAGAATCACGTTCATTACTCCAAAAGTTTTTTTCAACTTTTACCACTCACAATGCCCAAGCTCAACGTTAACATTTATTATCAGTTTCTCAAATTATATCTCTGCTGACTGGGATATAAAAATTAGTCACTTAGTATTCCGAGTATTTTTCAAGTCTGGCTCGATGCGAAGATCTGCTGTGTCTTTCGAAATATCAATTTTGACAACGCGACGAGAGTATAAATATTTACGTAGATAATTCCACTGACAGATTCTTTCATCAAATCCGAAACTTTTTCGTTTGTTTTAGTGTGCTGAATAGTTGTTTTTTTCATTTTCATTATTCATGTCTCGTGTTATTTATATTAAATCACTGACCAATTTTACCTGAAGCCTCGAGCTCGTTCGCAGGATTTATAGAAACGCAAAACATAGCGAGACTCCGGAGATTCACTCGTTCGCAAGTTTTCTTCGGGGAATCTCTCGATCAACATCCGAAGCATAACTCGGAAGAGTAGGGGAGAAAACATGAATACCGGATCATTGATCTCTGGGCGAGAATCTTGTCCGTTGGTTCGGTTGTTTTTCTCTCGTTGTCGCTGTTTTTTTCGTTGGATTCACGAACACTTGCCAACCCGAGCGTACCAGCGTGACCGACACACTAACCTTGTCCCGAAACTCTCACGACGAGTTTTCGTTTCTCTCTCTCACTCCTCATTTCTCCCTCTTTCATTCTCTTGCAATCACTGGCCCCCGCCACGCTGATCCCGTGGTGTGTCATTACTCTTTCCCACTCACGATCGTGTGTCTCGTCGCCAGGGAGGAACATCGCGCTTGATCTTTTTCGGTCCTTTCGTCCGCACACACCCTTGAGATTCAGAGTTCGCTCGCCGCGAGTCTCGATCTTCGTTGCATTCATTTTCTTCCCCTCGTCCTCCTCTCTCTCTCTCTCTCTCTCTCTCTCCTTCTATCGCACTTCCCCTCACGTATACGTCTTGACTTTTTTCTTTCGTTCGAGTAAATCACTTTTGGTGCTCATGCCCATAATAAGTATCAAGTTCATTGTCACGAGCCACAGAGCCAGACAAAAAAACGTTTATACAAAAAGAATAAAAACTCGGAAGCAAAGAATAAGAAAGTCCAAGTCTTTTTCATGAAAATTTGCATTTCGCACAAGGCAAAGACTTTACCCTCTAGGCGCATTACTTTTATATCCTTTCGTAGATCACTACGAGTTTGCTAAGGAATTTAACATTTTTCAATCATGTGGACACCCTGAGAGAAAATAACGAACTCCACGCGATCGTCGTTTTTCTGATCAGGGTTCTAATGATCATCTACACGCTCCGGCTGTGTATAATTTTTTTTAGAAGATACTACTTGGATGGTTTATGCGAGTGGATTAAATTCGGGGATTAAATTTTCGTTAAATTGAGGGTATTAGATACACGAAACTAACGGAAACAGTTGAACAAGAATCTGAGCAATAACCATTGAAGTTTGCACAATTGGAATGCACCGAAATCCTTTCGCTATCTTCGGAAAGCCTAAAAATTCGTCTGTCGTATTGGTTCGCAATAATGAGACGTTTTTCACGAGCTCCATGGCAACCAACGGCACATAAAAGATTAAGATGATTTTAGAAACCCAAGGACTGAGGAATAAAAAAAATATATTTTTCGTTCGCCATGGAAACTTCGAAATGTCATTCGATTTTTCATAACCGATAGGGACGGGAATGAATACAAAATTTTATAATTTACGATAATATTAAATAGGAATTCGATTTATTGGCGAGCCAGTAGCAAGAAGAAGTAGCCAGAAGATCTTCTGGATCGATGGAAATATAGTGCTCCATTGAGGTTCTTGGTAAAACGTCGACGACCTGAATAGCCACGCAACGAATTTTTTTCCTTCGTTCGTTCTCTCGATGTATTGGAACACATATGCATCATGTACCATATGCAACCTCGTCAATTCACCGGCCGCATAGAATATGATAATAATTAGAAAATTACGTTTCCGAAATGAAGAAGGCGCCGGGAGAAAAAAAGTCAAATGAATTGCTGTGACTCCGCATTGAGCACAAAACACGAGAACATCTCACGAGCGAGGTCCAACAAAACGATGAAGGAAGAGAGAAATATAAAGCCATCCGGTGTGTTTCAACCGTATGTCGTATATTTTTGAGCTCGCGGTTTTTCACGCAGTTGCATCGTTCTTTGCGGTGGCGAAAAAAACGGTAGCGATTCCGGTGAACATGCATGCGATCCGAAGAAATGGCATCGCGACCCAATGTTCTCATGCCCTGGGAATTTCTCAACGAATTCGAGCGGTAGAAAGACAAACGATCACTTCCGCAAATAAACGTGAAAGAATTTCCTACGCTTAACGAATTCACCCGCGCTGAAATCGAACCAACGTGATAAATTGCGCTCGCGCTCGATTGCGATAAAATGTATAAGTATCGTGGGATAAAGACAAATCATAAAATGCGGAAGAATGCTAAGAGGTGAGGGAAGAATAACACCCAGAACAAGAGAAGGAAGTGAGTAGAAGTCGAAGAATACGCGATAAAGCGGGACGAAGAACGACGAAGTATAAACGAGATGAAAATAAGGGAAAGATGCTGGTTGGAATGCCACATTACGATCTGTGGTTTCCACGGAACTTCTTTTGCTCAATAGCGGATGCTCTCGTTTCGCCATCCCTTCCTCCCTGCCGATTCCCCGCTATCCTCCACTCTGCTGGTCCAGAGATCCGCAGATTCTTATCCGACTCGCGTACATATCCCGTACAGCAAGTTGTTCAAGACCACGTGAGCGAGTGAGCGGATAAGCGAGTACCCGATTCCCTCTCCTACCAAGGGGCTGAGAGAGCACGAAAGAAAGTGAACTCTCGCGTGGTCGACGCTCTCGGCAATTAAATCTATCTTACATATATAGTCGAACTCGCTCTCGCGTTAAAATATATCTATATATAGGAGGTGAAACAGAGAAAACGAACAGCTCGTCTTATGCGGTAGAAGAGCACATGCACGTAAGACGAAGGTTGCAACGTAATCCTGCTCTCTGAGTGCAAACCCAATTACGAATAAATCGATGAAATAAGAGCTTATTTTATGTGTACACTTTATAGACGTAATACTCGCTTTTTTCAATACAAACCAAACGTGTTATGTATAAGTATTTCTTGCATATAATGACAGGTTTAAAGACTTGAAATAAAAACTGTTGGATTGTAGGATAGTTCTGGAAACTAGAGATACCAATAAGCTCAATAGAATAATTTGTTGCAAAACGTTATTTCATATCAACACTTAATTGAAATCGTTCGCTTGCTCAATCGGTGGCCAGTACTGCATTTTTATTGTTGATAGAAACGTCGAGTCGTAATGGTAGGCAAACATATAAAGGAGTGTAACAATTTTTCAGACTTTCAATCTTTCAGTATCCATACAAGAGAAAAATCGAATTTTAGTCAAGAGCCCTGTTCAGAGGCCGGCGAAAATACCGATCCGGACATCCAAATCTCGTCAGTCACATCGATAAACGTCACGAGGCTTATTTCGACGAGTCCATATCACAATTCCCTGGAATATCGAACAAAATCTTCTATTTCAAGCCTTTATTAGGGGAGTCTCGTGAAAGCATTGCAATGATTTTAGAAGAGCTTTAAATTATTATTGTCTCGTAGTACTTTTGTGCCTTTCAGGTGATTCTATAATTATTCATCAATTTATTTCTCTCGAGTGTTCTAGCTACACTGTTTCTCTTGTCTAGTGTTTGCTGGATATTATTATTTCTATGTGTCTGTACGCGTGTATGTGGGTTTGCGCAGGGGTTTTGAAATAAAAATGAGCAAGGAAGCTATATTTGTGCATCCTGGAGGATGGATGCGTCCGCAGGGACCTCTTCGTATACAACACACGTTCAGAAGAGCGCGAGCTCAACGATCGGCATCTGACACGAGATATCCGACTTTTTCTTTCTCCCTTTTTCCTCTTGTTTCTCTCTCTCTCTCTCTCTCTCCCTGCCCCTCTCTCTCATCTTCGCTGTGTGCTTTCCATATCTACACTCTTTTTTTTTCATTTTCTTCCACGGAATACTTGGTCATGGACTTCACGAGTATGGGCTGGGTTCTCGTATACACATGGGCGACATACATATACGTGTGTTTGCCTGCATGTGTGTGCAAGGAGAAAAATGAGACAAAAAGTAAAGAAGAATGAAATCCTCGTGAACGATATGAATCTCACGTGTTCACCCTCACCTCAGGCTCTTCGGGGCCCAACGACAGGGACTCGTCACGAAAACTTGTCTTTCGTCGTCTCATCGCTCGAGGATCAAAAGCCTCAGCCGGCTAGAAATTATTATACTTTTCTTCTATCGCGTCCACCCTCTACCTCAAAATCTACAGCTTCTTGCTGAGTCACGTTCGGCACACGGAGACAATTGTTTGGTTCTGTAAAGTCTCGAAAAAACAATGTTTTTTGTGCAGAGTTGTTTGAACAGCAGACTCTTAAAAAATAACGAAACATGTCGGGAGTTCATTTCGAAATCGACTTAGAGAATAAAAACAAAAGAATCGAGACAAAAAAATGCAGAATATTGGGTCTATTAGTACAAAATAAAAGCGGATGCTGTGGAGGAAAAATGCGACCATCATCTTACATCATTTTCACAAGAGTAATTCGGTTCGAGGTGAATCGATTTGATTCGGTTCGCTCTAAGAAAAATTTACGGATCACAAACTCACTAGCAAATGATGCGTCGAGTCTTGAAGCTTTTTAGAGGGTTTTTTTTTCCATGAATGTATTTTTTCCACCTTTCCGTATCGAGTGTTTGCTAAATTCGTCTTCGTCAATATTACGTCTGCGCATACGAGCATCTAGAGATGCCTCGGTTAGTGTGTATATATATAAACGGAGCGCATATTCACATGTTCCTTGAGAATGCTTTACATTTCTCGATCTCCGTTGCCCGAGGGCACGACCGAGATAAAAGACCACGAGATGGACGTGTGAGCAAGAAGTAAAAGGTTATACGGCATTGAGAAACCGAGGAAAAGACGAGAATGAAAAAAAGATAGGGAAACGAACAGCTGCCCTTTTTAAAAGATCGCCCAATGATCCCAAGCGCTGAGAGAGCAAGAGAAAGACGGAAAACGAGGATGTAAGACTCCGGCGGGTGGAAAGCAGCCGTTTTATTGGTTTAGGGTAGTTTTAAAGCCCCTGCATGTACCACTATATTTTACTTTCAGAGAGAATACTCCAACTTTCAACAGAACATGTCCATCCTCTTCCTACCAACTATTACAAATGTATATCCAAGATGACGCCCTCTGCTCGACCAGAAAAACAGTCGAACTCGTCCTCGAAACTCTTGAGAGCTTTTTTTTATACTTTTCTGCATTCCTGCATAAATAAATCATTTTGAATACAAACAGACAGCTCCAGAGACGTAATATTTTTGGATACTGTCTTGAAAAACGAATCTTTGGGAAAAAAAATGAATCACGAGCAAACTTGGCGTTGAAATGAACAAAACGATTATTTTTATCATAGTGAAGTTTGGATCGTTGGAATGCAACGAAATGCTGCTTTTTTTCTCGAGCAAATTTCAAGATTGTTATTAAATATTTCATCAGGATAATGAAACGATTTTTTTCCGATCCAAACACAAGATCGGTACGAAGATTGTCAGGGATTTTGGAAATTGAGTAAAAAATTGATACGAAAAATATTTTTTGTTGGATCTCAACGTTGGGAACTTTTCAATATCATTTGTTTTTCAATCAAATATCCATTGACATAAGGTCTTGTTTACTCGAGACTAATTGTGAGTGTTAATGAAAAATGATTTAATTCGAAAAGTAGTCCGTAAAGTAGTTTATAGCATTGTCGTTATAAAGTGCGGTGTTGAAACGACGGGGAGTATACAGCCGAGACAGTAAGTAAAACGTCCGTGAGTACGTCGCACAAAGTGACGAGGAGATCTAACGAGAAAGCAATATAGAAGGTACGTAACATTCTTCTGTATCCTTCAACTTGCTCGTTTTGTGAGCCTCGGCACAAAATGAGTCTATACCCCACGTAGTGGCATATCCTTACAATAAATTTTCCTTCCAACACGAGTAGTCTCGCAGGTAAGCGGATTAACAAGGTAAACTCCCCCTCTTCATGAGACGTCGTACACCTCGTATATCCTTGGTCATGAATATGCCACCATAATACTTATAAATTTTCATGTCCGTCTCGTAAATTCTTTTGTGTCCTTCGAAGAAGAATTTGTCTTATGGACAGTCTGGAAGATTCTACGGCGTGGCAACATTTACAAAACTATTCACAAAAACTATTGGATATTTTCCATTTCTCCACGATAAATCATCAATGCAAATATTTAATGTACACAACGCGTTACTGCTAATCATCCTCGGACAGTTCCTCATTACTGACTGTCGAAAATGTGTCGAGAAGCAGCAACGAATTGCAAGAAAGTGGAATGGAAAATTGTACCGCGCCAGTTCGTGTCTTCACCGCAAAATGAACGGAAAAATCAACTCACCCTGAGGTTTACGTCGGCTCGATCGTATCCTTAATATTTTTAGTTATTCTATAAAATAAGAAAATTCACTGGACACTCTATGCGCTGGAGAACACAATTTTTAACAACAATTTACACATTGTCTTGGAGACGGATTGGCGTAATAACGAGAACGTTTCGGAGTCCGTGTGCCCGCGTCCGTTTCCAAAACGATAATGGCAGCTTCGGGTTTGGCTTCGTACAATGTTGGACTGTACGAAGCTATCCATAGAATGAAATTTCTATAATTGGTTTATAGGAAAAGTCACGTAAAATATAGTGAATTTAATATAAAATGAGAGAAGCGACCGAGATGAGATTAATTTCTACCGATAATCAATATTTGAGTAGCTCAGGTTTCAGGGCACATGACCAAATTAACATCGTC
This sequence comes from Campopleginae sp. 14b, assembly GCA_030522525.1. Taxonomy (NCBI): domain Eukaryota; kingdom Metazoa; phylum Arthropoda; class Insecta; order Hymenoptera; family Ichneumonidae; species Campopleginae sp. 14b. Next base: position 7,782 of record JAPYYS010001709.1, read on the forward strand.
TTTTCCGACACGAATGTTCGCTCTTGAAACACTCAAAATTTCACATAACACTCACATGAACGCGCACACAAATATACACACATAAAAATAATCGATCGAGTGAAACTTCTCACGGTCGGTGCACTCGCGCCACCATTTTTCGACACCGGCATACCGAAGTGTTCAATATTCCGGATATTTTCTTTGCAGCACTATCGATTCGGATTGCTCACTCAGGAGGATGACCTCGTTTCTTCGGATTATTAAACATGCATAAATGATGAAGATTAATTTTAAATGTTATCGCGAAAGCTTCAGGTCTTGGATTCAAAACTTGATATCTGGGAAATTCATGTGCCCGCGGTATACAAAACGTGAAGAAACTGCAGTATAGGAACAGCTTTCCACTGCTATTTATAGCTGTGGGACCGGGTGGCCCTTTTTTCGTGTGTAGGCCGTGGCGGGGCACGAGGGCGACTGGAATAGAAACGAAAATGTCCGGGGGAGAAGGGTCCCTTTACGCTCCCTTCGAAAAACCTCTCTCTATCTCTATTTCTTCACTCTCTCCCTCTCTCTCTCTCTCTCTCTCTCTCTCTCGCTTTCTCGTTCTCTCTGTCTATCTGGTTGGCTCCAGGATTGCCAAGAGGGGTGGCGATGACTGCGAGAGAGGGTCGTCAGTAGCAGCAGCCCTCGTCCCGTTTGGTCTTGTATACGGTCTTGCCCCCCCTCTCTTCTCATCGCTCTCTTCGAGCGTCCCTCAGGATTGCCGGATCACGAGAGCCAGACTGCTTAGTTCTCTCGTTCCTTCTCCCTCACTCTCACTTTATCATTTTCACTCTAATCTTTCATTCTCTCTCCCACTCGCACTTTTCTAATGCTCTGATCCCACGAAGCGACAAACTACCCTGTTGCCTGGTTGGCTAGATATTCTCTTCCTTTTCACTCTCTCCTATACACACTACATTCTTTTATAAATCATTTGCTTTCTCACTCTCCCTCTGTGCACGTCCCGCATGTTTCTCTCAGGTATAGAGAGACTCATAGTCAACGTGGTGTTCAGAATCGTATAGTGGGCAACTCTGTATAAGCTGACAAACAGGTATGGGACGCTAGGATTTCCCCCTTGTGGCAATCAAAAAAATTACGCCTCCTAGTCCATCGAGAAGAAAAAAGCATGTGTGCGAAGACAGAGAAAGTGAAAGAGCGTAAAAGAAACAGAAAACAAAATTGTCCTCGAACAATTTCTAATTCACTCAAATGGAGTATTATCGATAACTTATAAAACCTCCGCCGAGGCTTTTGGACTGGGAGGTTTACGACAAGGGCGAGGAACGTAATTACTGTTTCGTATTTTTTCTTCTTTTTGTTTTCATTCAATAGCTGATAATCATGTTTGATAATTTGGGTGACGTTATTCGTCTCCGCGGAGTTAAAAAGAAAAACGTATTTGAAGCTGTCAGGGGAAACGAAAATGTATGGAAATTTTGGAAACATTCATTGTTAACATTTTGATTCAAATGTTAATTAACTCATTTGGAATAATTCGTATATACGGAATATACAGTTTGTTCTCGGTTAGGGAGTGAATGCGACTTCACCCGCTTCGGACTCTTTAACATAACAATTATATACAATGGCGAGTCGGTGGGCATTTACGAGATATGAATACGAAAATTTGGAAAATGAAATTCACAGCGGGCAATGCTTATTTATATTATCCCGGAAATGAAAAAAAAAAGAAAGGAAAAAGGACAACACACGGGAGGCAATCGAGTGACTTTTGTTAAAGCTTTCGTCGCAGCGTGAGTTGCCGCTATCGTCGCAGGACCAAAAGATAAAACTTATTTTTTCCTTTTCTTTCAGTATTCTAACAGCGTGGGCGTTGTTCCGTTGCCACGATGAACGTAAATATTTCCGTGCGTCTCTTGTACTCTGTGTGCACGCAGCGAGCAATGGCCGAAAAAAAAAGTTTATCCCTGCTTTTCATCTTTTGTACGAACAAAAAAAACTCTCCCTCCGAGCAAGACGGAGACCGAGCGAGAGAGAGGGGTGAGGAAACGAAGGAGCAGGAGGCGAGAGGGGATGAGAGGGGATGAGAGAGAGGGACATATGAAAAGGCCCAGTTTACGTTTTCAAGTGGCACATGCCGTAGACATAAGGGCCATGAATTGTGCCTATATTTCTCGTTGTTACCCCGATGCTTGTTCAACCTTCGCAGGATCCCAAAGATTACGGTTACAGGAATCATACGACCGATCGCTTCCAGAATGACCCAAAGTCTCTAAACTTTCCTCAAAACTAATAGTGATCCTCTGGAGTAGTGAGTCACCAATGAGTTCATGATTTTATTACAGTTACTCCAACTAATCGTAACAAAAAGTGTCAGCCTTGGCACCAAAAAACTTTCCATTAAAAATGCAAAAATCCGCAACGAATAATTCGTTTCCCTTGTTCCAACGAACTGAGTGCCATGATGTTGTTCGTTAATAGCGTTGAGAGTGGGAATCGACTTTTTTCTCGGGCCTCGGTACACTAAGGAAGAAGAAGTAACTGCATATTCAAGCTTTATACCCTCCAGAGTGTTACGGAGAGGGTTACGGAAAGGAAATAGCGAGAGAAAGAGAGGAATACGGAGGAGGACAAACGCTGATAAGGCACTCTTCTGTTCTGACGGACTTTCCTGGCTGACTGCTTCGCTCCTCTGTATGTTCTCATATACCCTCGTTCCACTCTACTCTCAAGACTGCAGCAGGCTTGCACAATATCGTCACACACTTGACACGACTATACGTAAGAGGATAAGGGTACACGAACGATATATATTCATGCACATACCACACTATATACATGCATTTGTATGTCATGTATGTGAGTACACAGATTCCTGCGGAAGAGTGAGCTCTCAACTCCCTTTCAAAAGCCTATCTACGATGGTATGGAGGAATACACACAAGAATCTGTGAATATATCCCTCGGGTGTGCGCGATACGCTGAAGAAAAAGATTGTCGAGCATGCGTGGTATTTCGGTTGAAAAGTTTGTTCCCTTTTTTTGCATTATTCCTGCGATGCCACTCCGGTAGTGCAGATGCATCGATGTTTAGCAGGAAAAAAAGGAATCAACTTCTGAAGTGGTGATTTGGAACGGGACGCGCTGACGATGATTGGATAATTAGAATTTTCGATTTACGTATAACGGTTTCAAATTTTTGGATCATGTGACTAAAAATTATAGCCACCAAATTGTAAACAATAACGAACTGCAGTTGCTGAGATGAAGAAACGTGTTCACGTATCTCGTGGGAGTCCATGATTCATTCGTCGCGCTTTTTATTAGAGTAAAAAAATAGAGTTTACCGTCTTCATATATGACGTTGAAGTTTGCATCGTTGAAATGCAAAGGAATTATATTTTTTCTGTGGCGATGCTTATTATTCAAATGCAGAATGTAATTATGATGATGATACGATCGATTCTCGCGACCCAAAAAGTATGACACCTCGAAAAAATCGAATAATTTTGTAAATTAAACAAATCATCAATGAAAATAAATATTTTTCGTTCGATTCCAACGTTGCAACGTTTTTTTTCCTGAAGAATGTCACTCAGGCTTTTTTTTACTTTTCGTTCTCGACGGCCCCGTTCAGCCTGTGGGTAGATATGATGTTACTAAGAAAAATGAAATAAAAAATGATAGAGAAAGCGAAGCAGGTGTGATGCCGGATCTTTACGGATTCGGAATACAAGTTCACTAGTAGTCCGCTCCTCGAAAAGGATGATACAACGCACGATCTGAATTTTCAACATCTTAAAAAGCAAAAAGATAGATTAAGGGTGAAAAAAAAATAGAGGGGAAAGAGGAAAATATGCGGAAAAACGGAACCGCGAAACGTGATAGACGCAGAGGAACACCTGAGCCGAAGGGAAGCGATATGGCGCAAGGCAATTCGCTCTCTTTCTCTCTCTCTCATTTGTTTCATCTTGTCACCAGGCAGGAGAGTACAAATACATGTACTGATTTTATTATTCATCGACACCGGAGCTCAGAAATTACGCATACAGACACGAACGTGTACGATATTCAAAAGAACGTCCCCGAAGGTGTAAACATATCCATGTCTATCGATCCATAAGTGCAGAATAACGCGCGTGATGAGACCTCTTGAAAGTTGCTTCTTCTCGATCGTCCCTTCCACGTATATTTTCAATGTTTTGAAAAATTCGATCTTCAAAAGAATAAACTGTGGATAAATTGAAAGCTGCTGTACAGGTTTTTTTGCTCCCTGCGGTCGTGAATCACCAACGAAAACATCTTAAAAAGTAACAAATGGTAAAGGCGACACTTTGAAATTATCAGAGAAACGCTTATGCACGTTTCAGTATAATTGTTCGTGCAATAGGAACGATCGCGTTCACATCATATATGAGCTTTTTCAATATTCGAATATCAACGAGAATTGCTCGAAAGTACAAAATAAAGAAATATTAGAATTCTAGTTTTCCGATTGAATCACAAATTCCAGACTTTTCCAAGTTTTTCCGATTTTTCTCATGAATCTATAACGATAGAAAAACCGCATCGCGGAAAAATCCAACAATATTTGTCACACTCAAAGCGATAGAAATTCTATCTATTCTAAAATACATCAATGTCTATTCAACGACTCATTAGCATTGAACAGTCTGTAAAAAAAAGTCTGCTATAAGAATATCGTGCGAAGTTTGAAAAGAAAATAATGGAGATGTTATCTGTCGGCACCGCCTGTCGACATGTGTTGAACAATTACGTCTATCAATACGTAGTTCTTTTTATTGGAGTCTGATAATTACAAGAAATATCATGATGACGAGAGTCACTCTAGAGTTGTCAAAAAATGACGTACGACTCAAAATCAAATATGTATTTCATTCGACTAATAAAGTAGCGAATCCTATTGCATATTTATGTGTACATTCGTGAATTGAAATATAAAAATGGAAGACAAAATCGCTTGAATAAGCGCAACAGTTAATTTCGCTGTTGTTTGCATTAGATTTTTTGTATCGTTTAAAGAATTTTTTTTTTGTCCTACTATTTATAAGGACAGCGGGCTGTACACGTGTTTCTATTTCATTTACAAATCGAACGTTAATTCGTGCAATTTGCGTGCGGCGGCAAGAGCATAGTGGCGAGCAGAGTGTGTTGCGCGGATGTAGGGTCGATGTACTAAGCTTCGTCTGCTATTCCGTTGTACTCGGTCGTACCCTCAACCCTTGTAACAATCGAACGAATAGACGCGCGCGCATTTACCCCAGTCTGTGTACAAGCCATGGCCACAATGTGACCCCGAGGCCACCTACCCCTCTAAATATTTGTACGGTGGACTGCTATCTCTCGTGCTCATTCAAATGCGCGTGCGTCCTCATTATAGTATCATGGACGTATGTAAAAGCGAGGCCACGCCAAGTTTCGGAAAAACGAATATCCATCTACATTAAATTCGTCGAGTAGGAATTACGATATCCTGAATAAGCGAAATAAAGAAATGGGTTGGGTGACCTTCAACTAAACGGAGAATAACGATCGAAAAATAAACTTTTGGGGGATCGAATAATAATGTTCGTTCAAAAGCATCAGATTTGTTTATGCATGCAAAATATAATTCTGTCATTTCGAAAACTCTCGTCGTAAGGAAAATCGCGGTCACAACGAGACGAGGAAATTCTGAGCAGAGCCGTCGGGAGCGTTATACAATCGGAAGAGTTTGCACAATCGAAGCTCTGTAACATTTCGAATCGTACTTTATACTGTCCCAGTGGCATAAAGAAATTTAATTACCCATTCGACGAATTATTTCAAGCGCAATTCCGAGGCCAATTATATTTCGAGTCTAAACATGCCGCAGGGGTTCATTTCATGACGTTTCCGTTGTAGGAACGGAGAATTCCCTTTGCGAGATCAAGATCCATACACGTAGTTGTAAATGAGATTCAATGTACGCATACAAGAGAACCTCCTCTCGTCTCTCATACATATATAGGGGAGAGGCGGGCAAAGCGGAATACCCGGGCAAAGCGGAACACCCCCCCCAAAAATCTGAATTTTTTTTTTCACTCCAAATCTTTTCACTCCAATTCTGATCGTCCGGCTTAAAAAATTAAGAGACGACCAACTTTTGGAGTAAAAAAAAAAAAAATCGAAAAAATGAAAATTCGGCTAAAATTTTAATCTCAAATGCTATTTTCGAACGACAAAGCTTTTCTTTATTGTTGAAATCATCGTCCTCGTTAAGTAGATTGAAAAACTTTGATAAAAAATAATTTCTCTTTCAATAATCGTTACCATTTTTTAATGTTCTGCATGCAAATGACTTTTATGAAAAATGTTGCTAAATTCCGGCAAACGGAATGGGGAAAATGGTATTGCTATAAAAAATTGTACAAACTCATGGAGAGACATGAAAATTCATTTTTTATTTTTTTGTATCACGGGTTCATGAAGGACTTCGGTTTTTTTTACTTTTCTTTGAATGTTCCGCGTGTGTGCAAATGTTGTGTGAATTTGAAAAAAAAAATTGAACCCTTTGTGCCTGTGAGTGGGTGCGTGCGCGCGTGTCTTTCGGATATCTAAACTCTTTTCTTAAATGCTGTGCGTGTGTGTGTGTGTGTGTATGCGCGCGCGCAAGATCTCCGCATGAAAAACTGTGGAATTAGAAATTTTCCAATCTGTACATTTGGATTTTCTTCGATTTAAATTTGATCGAAATTGTCAAATTTTTGAGATTAG
>JAPYYS010001710.1:0-46191 GCA_030522525.1 Campopleginae sp. 14b
TCAAATAACTCAAACCGTGGATCGATTTAATTTCAAACATCGCGGTCAAAACTCCGGTCTCCGTGAACCCAGCGATTCCATTTCTCGGGACGTAACAATGCAATGAAATATATTTATTTTTATTAATAATTTGTGTAATTTTTTAAACGATCTGATTTTTTCGAGCCGATTTATTTCTTCTGCAATTTTCGCAACTTAAATCTGAATATAAATAATCGATTTTGGCGAAAAAAAAAAAAAAACGTTGCATTGCAACGATGCAAACTTCAACATGGTGTTTAGCCTGATTTTGGCGCCAATTTCTGACCTCCATTCGTGCCAATATTCTGTCTGATGAACGGAATATGACGAGCTCCATATGATGCAAACCACATGCTCGCTATTGCACGATCGATCTTCTCAGCATTGAAAGCGAAAAAATTTTAATCTAGTATGCAGACGAGACGCTGAAGCATGAGGCACGGTGTATATGCCATGGGAATACCGATTAGTTGGGAGGGAAATGCATGCAGGAAAAAAAGGAATTGCAAGAGGGAGATGGAGCCGGCGCGCGAAATACAGCAATTATTTTCTCATCAGTCGACCGATCGAACCAACGTCTCGCGGGCATCGTGTGCGGACACACACGTCAATGCTTTACATGAACTTAACTCGCTCCGCCCGACACCCTCGCGTGTGGAAACATCGTCCTGCCTGTTTGCCTCAATATATGTCACGAGGCTTCTCCTTAGATTCACTCCAACGTGTCCAGTACGATCCTCAAATTCCCAATAATAAAAAATCCCTTTTTTGGAATTTTCTCTGCGATGCATCTTCCTCGAGATATTAATTGCATTATCACGACAAATCCGACCGACCGATAAACAGAACGGGGAGTGGCGACTGTGACGTCATACGGCTTCAGCCTATCCACACCGACCAACAAGGCGGAGCCTGCTCCTCCTTCTCTCTCACCCCTTCCTACCAACCCCCTCCTCCTTCTTTAAGACATTATTTTCGTTAATCAATTAATGGCTCGTCACGATTCGCATCGAGCACAAAAAATCTGGAAAGCTTTAGGCCACCGTGGCAAGCACGTTGCTCAGCAGTGCGGAGAAGCGTTGTCTGCCTTTCGGCTCTCAATCCGACGTTCTTTTTTGTCAACTTTTTATTCTGCTTCGTTTCTGGAAAAATGACAAAAAAACAGGAACAAAAATCGAATTTTGCAACTTTCTTGTTAATTTTTTTTTTTGCAAGACTACAGTAGACATGAAGATGCCAATTTTTTCTCGGAGTACATACAGCTTAAGGGATTTTACAGAATTTTTTGAACATTTTTTGTCCAGTAGTTTTTGTTTATAAAAATACCAAGCGGAAGGATTTGATTAATTTTTGTTTTTTTTTATTCGTTCGAGATACCTACTCGAGATTTAGTTTCACCCAAAGTTGAGCAATTTCAATGAAGCACATTGACTATCAATTCCCTCGATTGCTTGCAACGAGAATGGATTTAAAAAAAATGTATCCGCGTACATGTTGAATTAAAAAGAGAATTGAAACCCGCAGCTGAATTATGTATTCATTGGTTGATTGCTCGTGGCTACACGCTCGTCGCTGGGAGGAACGTTTGCATTGATTAGCACTCTCGTCATAACATCGGAATCAACGAAATTTCATTGGCATTGAATAATTTGTTGTATTTTTCGTCGAGAAACGGAAATGAATGGATTCCGGTGGCCCGTTTGAAAATTGACCCATCGAGCTCATTTTTTTTCACAAGAATTTTATTTCGTGGATCATCGAAACGGGGGAGAAAAATATTTGCATTTGTCCATCTCGAAGGCACGATATGAAAATACCATTTTCATGGAATTTCGTTTCTTTACGTCGAAATGCGACACTCAGCGACGTCACTGGGCTTTAGAGTCAAATATTTATATATTTTACGAGGAGCAGGGCACAGAACGAAATTGAACCACCTTACCCTCCACCTGTTTAAATGGCGTGGGCTACACCGTTTTATTCCACAGCAGTCGATAAAGCTCTTGGGCGGACGAGGACATTCTCAATTCCCCAGCTCGCAAAATGACGTTCGCTCATGTGTGCGTCCGCGTGTCTGTGTCTATGGAGCTCGTACGATACACATCTGTTTTTGTTTTCTCTCGTTTTCTTTTACTTTTTTTTTTCTTTTTTTCTTTCGCTTTTCGTTCTCTTCGTCGCGCACGCAAATTGCGTCCAACGCGGGGAGGATTTAATATCCGTTCATCGTTTGCTACGACTCTATCGCTACTGCCGCGACCCTCCCCGTTCCTCTCTCTTTTCACGCCAGACTCTTGCGTCCTACCTCCCACGACTTTAGCCTTCGCCTGCGCTTAAATTTCGGATCCCGAGGCAACGCACTTCAAAGACTCGACCAACCAAAACAACGAAAATAACAAAAATTTCTGCATATGGCGAATTTTGTGGAAATGCGGCGATGCGGGCATTTAAATGTAAATGCTGATTGGTCGGAGAACATTTTTGCTCTGGAACCGATGCCTAGCAGTCGTTACGAGAGGCTGCAAACGTTTTTTCTCTTTGCAATTAGTGGCCACACCGAATTATCCACGAAACGTCAAATTTTCTTTGGAGACCGACCAATTTTTTTTTTTTTTTTTTTTTTTTTTTTTTTTTTTTTTTTTTTTTTTTTTTTTTTTTTTTTTTTTTTTTATTCTTATTGGTTTGTTTGTTTTTTATTTTGGTGTTTTTTTTGGCTTTTGTTTTTTTTTTTTCTTCCGTCTTACTAGTCGGGTTAGCGTACTCCTGGGACTCTGCTTTTGCGACGGCGAGTGATCAATCACTCCATTGCCAGCTACCCCTCTTTTTCCAGCCTTTCCTCTCATTTTTTTTCTTTTTAACTGTTTTCTATGAAAATGAAACTTTTGTTTTAGGACGAGGCTCGAGGGAAAAACAGGAAATTGCCTTAATATTAGAGGAAAATCGATACGTCCTGAGTTTTCAACTTAATTCGTCAAACGTCGGACGAATTAATTTCTCATCCCCGATCAGCCGGTCCTCGCAGGGCGAAAAGCCACGAAATGAAAAAAAAAAATGAGATTCGTGACTTTTTCATTTTTTTATTTAATTCGAAAAAAAAGTGACGAGTCATTTTTTTTTTCCATTTCGTTGCATTGTGTCGATACAAACTTCAGACTCTTTTGATCTTCTGGTGTTTATTCTCCATAAACTTTTTCGTACAAAGATAAAAAGAAATAAAATATCAATCAAGTTGGCCATAAAATTTGAGCGAACAGCCGCGCCTGCTGGTGCTCGTGCTTGCGGTCTCTTCGTCCTCACGTTCTCAGCCTCCGATCATTCCTTCAAAAATAGCAAAAGAAGCGCATGAACAAACCGTGCTCTCCATAAATTTTAGTCCAGCCAGAAGTTGGCGTGCTGCGCGTGATTCATTCCCTTCGCGGCGTTCTCATATTTTAAGAACCAACATTTTTGCCCTTTTTCTGTTTACTTCTCACTCTCCCCCCCCCCCCCCCCCCCCCCCCCCCCCCCCCCCCCCCCCCCCCCCCACCCCCCCCCCCCCCCCACCCCCCCCCCCCCCCCCCCCCATTTTTCGCAGACAAACATGCTTACGTGACAAACGGAAACGATAGGCAAAGGCAGAGAGAGAGAGAGAGAGAGAGAGAGAGAGAGAGAGAGAGAGAGAGAGAGAGAGAGAAAGAGGGAGAGCGAGAGAGAGATTTATAAACTCGAGAACATTTTTCCGATCCTCTTTTCTTGTAGAAATGATAATCCACGAGAAGTGCGACAACTGGAAAAGGATCTTGAAGAGGTCGTACTTGAATCTCGTTGAAAAACTAATCGCAATGAAAGCAACGAGTGGGAGAAACAAATACAGTTTTATTAGTACGTTATTTCTCATTTTCTTTCATTGTTGCATTCACAACGTTCCATTTACTTTAACGTGTCTCGCAGCTCTCCAAGTTTTCCCCTGGCGTCGTAAAAAATGCGTCGATTACACGGAAACTCGCACCTCCACTTTTTTTATTTTCCATTCGACTCGTAAACATGAGCGAGTATTATTTTTCTGGTTATTTGTAAAAATAAAACATCTTCGTGAGCCTTTCCTCGCTCGATCACTCGATCAATTGATTTTTAGAGAATATTTTCTCGTCCTTTGGTCACTTCTCTTTTTTTTTGCTTTTTTTTTTGTTTTTTTCTGAAAAATAGGTTTTCATCGGCGAGAATCCGAGACAAAGAAATTGGCTTTATTCTAGCGTGGCTTGCTTGTCTTTACACTTTGTTTTCGTCGGAAACCCCATGTACATGTTAATGGTTGCTGTCGTTCCTTGCCTTCGTGGACAAAAAATAATACACTCCATTGGTAAGCAATCTTTTGTTTGTTCAGCCACGTTACACATTTTCCAACGTTTACCCATATGGCGAGGTGGATAAAAGGAAAAGTGAGCGAGTGGTTCATCGTCTAGAAATAAAATGTGCCTTTATCGAAGAAAACCATCGAGGAGTGTTTGTCTTGCTAGTTTTACCACTGCCGAGAGACAAACGCAGCACTGGCAATACGAGGAAGCATCTCTGGGGAAAATTGTACTCTCCGAGGTCGATTTTTCAACCGCGATAGTCCGTCGCAAAGGGACCAACGGAGGAAAATTTCAAACTTTCAGGGAAAAAAGCTTTTTTCGTCAGACCATTGCTGCGCCACTTATTTTACTGACAGACACAAATTCGTTGCTGTTGCGTCGCAGTTTACTTACGTTTTTAACATTTCGACCCATTTTTTCCATTCATGCTAACATTTTTCTCGAAAACATCAACTTTTTCGAGGGTAATTCTACTCTAAGTGGAAAAAATGTTTTTAGTCAGACCACTGCTTCACCACTCATTTTTCTAACCCATACAAGGTCGTTGTCGTTGCGTCGCAGTTTATTTACGTTTCTTAACTTTTGACCAACATTTCGACCCATTTTTTTCATTCATGGTAACATTTTTCTCGAAAAATTCAACTTTTTCGAGGAAAATTCTACATCGAGTGGAAAAAACGTTTTTAGTCAGACCATCGCTGCACGACTAATTTTTCTGACAGATAGAAAAGTTCGTTGTTGTTCCTTCCCAGTTGGTTTACGTTTTTAACGTCCCACAAACATTTCCACTCGGTTTGTTCTATTTCTTTTAAGGTTTTTTTCAAAAAAGCAACTTTTTCGAGAGAATCTCGAGTTTCCGTGGAAAAGGCGTTTTTGGTCAGACCACGTGCAAGTTCGTTGTTGCAGCTTTGCAGCCGCAACATTCTCATCATTCAATAAACATTCACACATCTTTCTTGATTTGATAAAAAAAAAAAAAAAGATAAAAAACTAGAAAAAGTACGAATAAAAATTATTTGGGCAAATATCACACCAGCAGTAATGTGGATAAAGGTGCTGTAAACCCTTTGATTCGATAAACTTAAGATATCGTTTTGGAAAGATTCTTTTCATTGAGCGTTAAGGATAAAGAATGGATGTGAGTAGCGTAGATCTATGTTCGGTCAGACGGATCTATCTGACTCTCGTTTATATTCGTCTATTCCAGTACGTGGTCGGTGAACCACAAGCCCAACGGTATTATACTCTTGGGTTCTTTTCATAGCTGACTGTTCGTCTATCTTATCGGCACTCGAGAGTGCATTTAAAGATTTCATCAAAATGGAAAGGATCACGTAACGTCCTGGCTCCCTTTTTTCAATGGACCATTTCTCTGGCTTTGAGAAGTTTCTATACCTATTATATTCCGGCGGTGCCGACGACGAGGTAATAGTCAGGCAAAATCCCAGTTTTCTTATCTTTACCAACCTCTCCTTTTTCTTGCCTCACGCGTCTCAGACAGTGGTGAATAAGGAATTTCATTTATCAACCCATAAACAAAAAGCCCACTCGATCTCTATCTCCTTTTTTTATACGAATCTCGAGTCACCGCAGAAGATAATGTCTCGAAGAATTTATCAATACACGGAAAATTACATTTTGTCAAAAAACGTTGACATTTTGTTGAAAACTCTGAACTAAATATTTTTTTCATTATTTCAGAATTTTCGTTATTTTGACAATATTTTTTACTTCTAACGAAAGTATCAACAATATTATTGATTGGTATGACAAAAATTTACTTTCTGAAGAAACTTTCTTTAATATGTTGCGCAACAATGACGACATTTTTGTGATTTTCAAAAAAAAAAAACGTCAAGTCGACCGTATCAAACAAAATATCGATTGAAAAAACAAAAATTCCAGAATTCTCGTATGTCGTAGTTCGAATTTTGAAACTGTCGTTATTTTTTGGAAAAAATAAGTCGAACGTATCCAACAAAGTTCTCTTTTCAGAGCAGGAAATTGTTTTTCATTTTTTTGTTTCACTGAAAACTAAATAAATATCGGCTGTAATTATTATTTGAGAATAAAAAATGTACAGGGTCCTTGCCGATGGGAGAGAGTTGGAATTCCAGTCAATTATTTTCATCGTCATCCCTCAATTATTAATGAAGATTAATAGCTCGCTGGGAATTTCATCCAAAAAGATAAGCCCCATGAATAATGTCAAATAAATAATTCCATATTTTATCCTGTAGTGACTAATTTTTTGTGATTTTTTGAAAAAAGTTTAGTCGACCGTATCCAACAAAATATCAATCTTTTCCAACAAAATTTTCTTTTCAGTGTGAAAAATTATTTTTTATTTTATTCTTTTTCACTAAAAAGTGCATAAATATTGGCCTTGATTATTATTCTAGAATGAAAAATGTTCCGGAGTCCTCGTGGACGCTGGAAAGGTTCGGAATTTTAGTTAATTACTTTCATAATCATCCCTTAATCATTAATGAAGATGAATAGCTCACTGGAAATTTCAGGCAAAGAGATAAGCCCCATTAATAATGATAATTGATTTAGAAAAACTTTACGAGTTGCAGGGTGGCTTGGGAGAGTATCTTATCCAGACGTTTGCGTAATAAAAACGACATATCGGTCTTGAATTATACACTTGGGTCATAAATGGATTGGAAACGTAGTTTTTTACAATACGAAGCGTTTTACTGCGTACGATGGCTCAGAGAATACGAGGATGAGGAGAATCCTTTGTACAGAGATCTATAAATTTATTATCGGATTTTCACGGTTCCGTAAAGCCGGAAAACTCGGTGCGTCTCTACATACACGTTCGAGAATAAATTTTACTAAGCAAATCCCTCAACCAACTGCATCTGCGACTATTTGCCTCGATGCGTCTTCCCTCCTGATTAATGACCTTGAGCAGCTGGAAAATACTTCCCTCAATGTTTATTCCATTTTCCAAAAAGATATCGAAAGGTTTTTGACCAAATTTCTGAAAAACAACGGTCCAAGGGTCGATGGAGCGGAAATAATGTGATTGGCTCTTCAATGAAGCATGAAAAGTATTCAAAGTCAAACTTTACCCCGCGTCGATGATGGTTTTTTGAGGAGGAAAAAAAAAAAGGCTGGCATTTCGTTGGCTCGTCCTCTTCGCTATTGAAATTAGTTGGAGCGATGAAATGCTCGTGGCAGGATCGAGAAGGCTACCGGCAGTTTGGAGGAAGTTTAAAGAGCAAGTTGCGATGGAATCGATTTGTGTTTGGGTATTACTGGCTTTGGGGAGAGATAGGAAAGTGGTAAAAGGTGGTTGCGTGCAAGAGACGAAACACGAGAGTGTCAAGCTGGCGTTTCATACAAGTTATAACCGGTGGATAACAATGTTATCGTAAATTCGTAAGGAAAGACGATGTCGAAGTCTGGCTGCGGTCAAGTGAACCGAAATAGAAGATCGAGCAAGTGGCTGCTTCTGTATTTATGTATATAGGGGATTCAAGTGGAGCGTGGAGGGGTATATACTCGTTTCTCTCCATCTACATCGTCCGGAATGAACTCTCCCTTGGCTCGCCAAACTGACCGTTACTTCGTTGGGCTCCTCCCTCATCGGGCAATGCCTGTGCAACTGATTCTCTTCGAGTTGCCATTTATCCTCTGAGCTCTTCGATGCCGTGGAGGATTCTCATTCTCGATGGGACGTCAAGCTCGCCAAATTTTCAGCCCCCGACACCCTTCGAAAAGCTCAACGTTTCGGTCTCGATTCTTCTCGACAAAAGAGACGAAAAATCTCGGTGGAAATATTGGAATTTATTCGGGTCGAGTCCGATGCAAATTTTCCTCATAATTTTAAGAGCCTGAAGTTTCCATCGACGCAATACCACGAAATGACAACAAAAAAGAAGCTCATGTAATTTTGACAGCAACTCGAAAAGATTTCTCATGTTCGTTTGGCTCGTTATATGGACGAGGCTTTCTGAGAGACTGCGGCGAGAGAAATGAGAGCGTTTTCGGCGTAGCCTATGTCTATATGAAAAATCGCAGGGAATTCAGAGAGAAAAAAGGAAGTGTTGTTGGCAGGTAAGAATGTGAATTCCAACATCTAAAATGGACGATCTTGAGCGATGATTGAATCCTTTTTTTCGCTTCTTTCTCCTTCGCGATATAACAACACGAAATTCCATACGAGCGGAACTGTACACTTTTTTTTCTTGAGCTCTCTCTCGGTCTCTTTTGCCTTGGTCCGCGCAATAAGACTGAAATAAAGCATAGAAGATGAAGCATCGCGCGCGGATGAGATTGAAAATTGCCGGGGAGTCTAGTCCGCGAGGTAGCTCCGTCATCTCACGCGGAGCGTGAAGACGAGAAAGACGAGAAAGTGAAGGAAAAAAGAGAAGATAAAAGGGTAGAAATGAAAAAAAAAAGGGTTAATGGCTTCTGCGGGGCAGGTTGGGGGGGATTCGACTCTTCGTACTTTTCCGTTCTGTGCACTTGTTCGTAGCGGCCTCGGTTGCTCACTTTTCTCTTCCTCGTTTTTTTCTCCTTTTTATTTTCTTTCGCTTTCTTTTTTATATTTCACGTCACATTTGCCGACTTCTCTTTCCGCGCCGCGCGAGAGCTTTTTGTGAGAGGCCTAACGTCCTACTTTTTTTTTGTTTCCTTAACTTCTCGCTCTCTCTTTGTTTTTTATCGCGATAACTACTTTTTCCCATCCCGTAACGTTTTCCCCCCGTTGTTTTCCATCCCCCCGCCGCTCCTTTCGCGTTCCCACTCCCCAAAGGGTCAAAAGAAACCAAGCCCGAGTTGTTCTTGCCGCGCCAAATGTGGCGCAACCACGCGCGTTTCCCCACTCACCGTTTTTCTCTCTTTCCAGTAACACTCCCAACTCATCTTCTCGTAACTTCCGAACTATACGTTTAATTCTGTGTTCCTGCTCCCTTAACGCGTTATATATCGCGGCCAAGCAACACCTGCCTCGCTGACCATTCATTCGGCCAATCTGCCTCCGTCCAGCTTTCCGTTTTCCTTTTATTTCGACGCTCCAGAGGGAGGCAAGTTGGCAATTTTCGATCCGAGAAAAAAAAGTTACGTTTTTCCCAAATGAGACTCGCAATTTGGCTTTTTCGAATGACAACTTGTTTGCTTTATTCTTCAGGAAAAAAATCCAGATTTTCGGAATTTTCCCGAATAAATTTCCTACCCAAAACCATCGACTGAGGTTTTGCTCGATTTTCCTCATTATTTTTCTTGTTTTTCTTTTTTTTTTCCCAAAAATCGTTTTCCATGAAAAATACAACGAAACCCATCGACCTACGAAATTACTACATGCCCATGAACAACACACCCTGCCAATGGCAGTCTCGAAAAAATATAGAGACCTCCCCGCGCAGATAGAATGAGAGTTTGACGACGGTGACTCCCATCGCCATTTATACTGCTGCTGTGTATTATGATCGAATCATATACACGATCACGGATTCTGGGAGTGTCCCAGAAGTCAAGGCTCTCATTCTTCAGGAATAGATCGTGAGAGCCCGAAAATAAATTACCAGAATTCTTCGAGACGGACAGAAAATAATATAAAGTTTTCAACGTTCGAATGCAACGAAATATATTCATATATTTTTCTGGGGGCAAAAACCGTTTGTTCAATCATCGCGATTCAATTCTGAATAAAAATAATGGGTTTCGGCAAAAAAAAAAAACAGAATTTCGTTGCATTCCAACGATGCAAACTTCAGCTTCATGATTTTGGACGTGTCTTATTTTTGTGTGCCGTATTTTTTTCTCGATTGGACAAAAAATCAGCCTGAAGTTTGCATCGACGCAATGCCACGAAATAAAAAAAAAAAATTTTAAATGATTCGTCACGTTTTTATTTTACGTATTAATTCGTGACGTTCAAAAAGGCCAAGAGGCAAATTAAGAAAAGAAAAGACGAAAAAAAAGTGACGAATAATTTTCTTTTTTTTGTTGTCATTTCGTGGCATTGGGTCGATGCAAACTTCAGGCTCATACAAAAACTGAGGCTGAGAATGATCCGAAAACGGGTACAGAGAGGAGCAGGCGGGAGACGAAATTTGTGTGATGACGTCGCTCCGAGGAGTGTCGACCCGAATTTGACGTCGCTCCCTCATTCGCTGCTTTTTCATATATTTCTCCGACCTGTTCTCTCGACTTTTAGTTTATGACTCTGGAATTTGGGATACAGTGTTTTGAGCTTTATTCTTGTTGGCATATAAACAATTTTTTTTGAAGACGAGTATGTTTCGTGAGACGTTGGTCGTTGCGGACGTGTTCCGGGAGGCACTCGGCCCGAGTCCCCGCATCTATCCAGTTTTTTTTTTCCTCACACAAGCGTTCCTCAAAGGAACGAAGAGACTTTCATCGTGTCCCAGCTGTGGCATAATTACGACCGCGTTTCCTCATCCCCCGAGCCTTTTGCTGGCTTTCCCTCACCCTCGAGGCGAGCAGCGACCAGTTTGGCCAGTAAGAGCTTTCCGGTGGTGTCTGTGCCGTACTCCCGGCTATATGCGACCAGCACGAAGGCCCGGAAAGTCCGAAGGCATGAGAGAAGCCGAAGAAAACGCGTTGACAACCCCGCACGCACATCCGGCCTTTCTCTCCACTTTCAATTTTTCTTCGCTCTCCCCAATTTCAATAATGTTCCTCCGGCCTGTAAACAATTTTTTTCGCACCAAATCGACGGATGTCCCTTTCCGCAATTGCGCGCTCGGTGTCCTCAAACAAAACAAAAACAACAGCAACAAACGGCCCCACGTATAACCATCAAAAAGAAGAGCAATAAAATATTTTCCACGTTTATTGTCGATTGCCTGAAAAACGTTGCACGCTCGATGATTTTTTGGCGAAACGTTAAAAGGTTGAAGAAAAAAAAAAAAAAAAAAAAAAAAAAACACACACAAATAGTATGAAAAAAAAACCCGCCGCGGCGTCGAAGGTTTGTTCGAAAGTTTAGTTGAACGCTAGAGTTCGCGTGCTATAAAATGGTCCGAGTGCGCGGGCAAACGAACGAGAAAGCTAAATGTGAATGAAAATTCCTGTGGCGGGTTTAAAATTTCGCTCGTACATAATCCAACGAAAAATAAATGTGTGCAGAATCGTCGGATATATTTGTTCCCCTCTGTATATCTTTTTCGTTGGCCTTATAATCTGTGTAGACCCTCCGATGGCAATATGCCACATCCTCTAACTCGCTTCGAATAATATAGGATAAACTTTTCTCGTTGTAACCGCAAAGCCTCATCAGCTTTTCCTACCAGCCTCGTTTGCTGCCCTCCTCCATCGGATTCTGCTTCAAAAATATCGCGTACAAGGATCCTCGATCCGCGCCTATGATGCACGATACCCAGCCCACCATTTTTTTCATATTTTTATCACGAACTTTCTCAACCTCCCTTCCGGATCTTCCGTTTCATTTTATTCGTCCGTTTATCCAGCGGAAACGTAACAATTGATCGCTCATTCATTTCAGACCCAAAATTAGTCCATTTTTCGGATTTCCTCGACGGTTTTTTGACGTTTATGAATTTCCGAGTCCAGGCGACCCATTGATTTGCATAATTGGTGAAATAAATTTGGAATTTTTAGTGGAAAAAAAAAGGTTTTTTAGTCTTTCTCGTTTTTTTTTTCGTAAAAGATCGTCAAGCTTTTTTGAAGCTTAGCTTTTTTCGATTTAGTCGATGGAATTGAATTTCGTTGCTGCGATGGAATCGCGGTTCGTGGATTCTTTTCGATGTTTCGTGGGATTTTGGATAATATCGAATGCAACGAAATTCGGTTTCTTCTTGAGCAGAGCTCCTGATTATTTTTCAATATATTCGCTCCGGACACTAAAAGACGATACTCTCATTCGACCGAAAAACTGAATCGCAAAATAGCCATAATTAGCAAAATCCAATGAATAATTGATGGAAAAAAATATTTTTCGTAGAATCGTCAATTTTTTTTGAAGAAAAAATATATTTTGTTAAGAAAATTCGACACAATCGTGTGTCTTGGTGGATGGAATCGCGATTCGTGGATTCTTTTTGATGTTTCGTAGGATTATTTTGGATAATTTTTTCGAATAACGAAAAAACTAAATCGCAAAATGGCCATAATTTGTAAATTTGTAAATTTAAAAATAAAAAAAAAAAAAAACAAAAATATAGTTTATGGAAAAAATGGTTTTCCGTGGAATGTCAACGTTGCAAACTTGAGAATTATGGATTTTGGTATCCTGATTGAATGATCGGAGGTCAATTGTGATTTGTATAAATCGAGTGGGTGCTCGTAAAGTGTTCTTGGTATACACGTAGTATAAATGGCTGATCTCTTCTATAGCCAGGACGCTCAGGGTTTACTCTGGAAACTAGCAATCTCCTGTAGGATCTGACGACAATGAGAGAGTCCATGGGTATAGTGAGTACGATTAACGCAGTCTCTATTAAACATTAGTCGGTGCGAAAGCTCTTTCGGCGAGGGAGAGATCGGCTTCTCGTCGTCGTCGTGGAATTCGAGAATCTATCTGGTGGCTCGTGAATGGTAGAGACGAAAAGAGGAAGGAGGGAGATGAAAGCTACAAAATTCTCTCGGTAGAGAAGCCGGGGGAGGGGTAGAAAAAGGGAGAGAGAGAAATCGCCGCCGTTGCCAGTTACAATGGAAGAGAATTACGACGGCACAATGTAGTGCATCCACGGTTATCCCCGAGGGAGCTTTCACGCTCAGGGAGTCGCTATTCCACCGAGCTCGTTTATTTTTTACATTTTTGTATTACGTTCTCTGTTTTATGCCTCTTTTCCCCTTTCCCATTTTTTACCTCTCTTTACGCTTTAATTCTTTCTCGTGTATGCCACAACGAAGCCGAGATAAATAACTCCGGGGATAATGAACGATCCTGCGGAATAAACGAGCAAATTAAAGCCCCGTCGATCAAACTTGATCTTCGCTCGTAATTGATCGGCATTACACGAAAATATATCGCATAACGTTTGCCCGGCGATCAAACACAAAGTCACCGAGAGTCCCTGAATCTTTTAATTTCTCAAGAAAATGAAGAAAAAAAAAAATGCATTTCCATTTACGTACCTCGTTGAACGATGTCGAAGTTCGCATCGTTGAAATGCAAACGAAAACTGATTATTTTTTCAAGCACGTCCGACATTTTTTGAAAAAATTTATTAAAAATAGTGGGCCAGACGTTTTTTGCCATTCCAGAACTGAATTTACTCGAGAAAAAAAAAATCAAAAATTGGACGAATTATCAAAATAATGATTGAAAAATAAATTTTTCAATTTTTTCCAACGATAAAAACTTCGGTATCGTCCTCGCTGATCGGCCCCGATCGTTGCCTAAGCACTATCCTCTCGTATGGGAATGGCTTAAGGAAGTTATTTGGCGGATTAAGTGGAAAAAAAAAGCCATCGAGTAAATAGGATGATCCAGGGCGAGGGTTTCACTGCGATTTGTTAACTCACGTAGTGCCGGAATTCGCTTAATCCTGCCAGATCGAATCTTTAATCAATAAATGTATAGACATAGAAATATTTGAAGAAAAGATGGAAGAAGTTGCGTGGGGTCCCATGAAAGGGAATGCGATGGAGAAATGGACACGGTTAGAAGGGGAGAAATGTGTAAAGGCAATGAGATCCCAGAGATCTTTCTTATAAGTCTGTGTACTCGAACATATAGAAAGAGGGAGAGAGAAAAGGCTCGAGAGCGTTGGGTCGGACCGGAATCAGCGGGCAATCCCTCCGGAAATTGGAGGCATAATGCCCGTATCTACTCTTCACAGTTCTTCGTCGATTCCTTCAACGTCCAACACTACGATTCCGTTCCCTTATCTCTCTCGCTCTCTCATTTTCTCACCGTTGGCCTCTTCTCTATCTCACCAAGTTTGCGACTATGTGAGTCACGGTTCTCATGACCCCGATGTCCCGGTACGTGACGCTTCTTCCACTTTCCCGGTGCCTCGGCAAACTTCTGAGGATTAATATCTCCTCTATATACAGTGCGAGCTTTATTCCGATCGCTACGAACCGAGCGCGCCATGCAGCCTTCCCTTATTCTCCTCACCCTCGCCAACAATCAACCCGAGAAATAAAAAACATCTCCAATAAATCTCGTTTCACGTGTGTGAGTGTCTTTGCGAGCGAGTCATTCCCAATTACCGATAATTGATGAATGTTCTATTAAGGACGAATGGTAGACGCGTTTCCATCGACTGCAATCATACCCAGACACTTGGAATTGTATGAGCTCAATGGAGACTCTGATGAAGAACCTTTTACGAGAATTATTTCGAGCTTAAAGCTCGCCAAACGTTTCCAAAATATTTCACTCTTTTCTATCGTCCAGAGACAATAAAATCTCGACAAACTGACAATTACCACGCGGGAATTGTGTTCGTTGCAAATTATACTGTAATTAATAGCCGCGATCTAATGTTTAAAAATTTTTATCGAACCAGCTAGTTTGCAAAGAACGTCCTTGACAAAATCTGACCCGGATTTACCGAAATCGTGTTCGTTTCTACTTATTCGTAACTATTACAAGTATTATTGGGTCAATCTGACCCTAGGCTTTTCCCAAATTGCTGTTTTCCCCTCAATATGCATTTTTTTTGTGGAGACGTTTTTTCTCGTAAGTTAACCACATTTAATGAGCCTCATGATTATTTTTCTTTAATTTTTTTCTAACCAAAAAAAAAGAAATTCAATTTTTTATATTTTTGTAAGTTTTTAAATTTTTTATTAGTCGGTGACATAAAACTGTCGAGATTCGAGAAAGTTTATCGTCATAGAACGTCCTTGGAGGAATCGAAGCTCAGGTGTCTTCTCGAATAACGAGAAACAAGCCGCTTGGCTCGTCATCATTGCCTCTCCGTCAAGTTCTCATTAGTTTCGGCACTTGCCACGACACCGTCTCGTCTCAACTATCATCGCAATAATAACGACAACCGTAATAAAATAATTAAAATCGTTAGTTCACGTGAGAAAACACGATATCAGGATCCAGAAAGAGAGAGAGAGAGAGAGAGAGAGAGAGAGAGAGAGAGAGAGAAGATCGAGAAACTTGCAAGTTTTTATCTGCTCTGTTGAGAAGAGCCAGAAGAGTACATAACGCGGACGAATTATCAAGTTGAAACGTCTGGTCTAACCGAGCTCTTAATTGGATGTATGCCTCGCATTTTTTTTTTTTGCATTTTCCTTTGAATCTTTTTTTTGTCTGCTTCTCACTTGCCCTCTCTATGTTCTTGCTGCTGCTTCAACAGTCGCAGTTTCCATTGCGCGACAAATTTCGCTCCAACAATGACGCGACAACTATACTCGCGCAATCGCTGCGGGCTTTTCATTTGCATTAACTTCATTTCTCGCTATTGTTAATTCTTCTATGCATATGTATGTGTTTATTTATCGCCATGTACTTAAATACTATATTTAAAAACACATTTACATGCTGCTGGGAAAAATTTGCTGAGACAAAGTTTTAACAACGGTTCTGTTTACTACCGCTGCACCACCGAGGCTGGCCTCGTGCATCCAAATCTACGAGAGAACACACAACCGGGTGCTTAACGAATTTAACGCCAATTTCGCGTAATGCAGCCGTTTTTTCGGTCATTCAATTTTTTTTTTTTTTTTTTCTTTACCGTTTTTCATTCTCGTTCGTTGAATTTTTTTACGTCCGGAAAGTTCAATTCCCATTTAATTTATTATTTATTTATTTTTTATTAATTTTTTAAATTATTTATATTCATTTATTACTCATTATTTTTATTATTATTATTTATTATTATTGTATTATATATAAATTATTATCATGTGTTATTATTATTTATTTCTTAATATTTTATATACTTTTTTGTTTTGTTTATTTATTAGTATTATTTGTATTAGCATAACTATTAGCCCGTCGACACCGCACTGGTGCAAATTTGCAGCCACGAAAACTTCACGTGTAACAGTTTTCCAAAATTCCTTCCTCCAATTTTGCCATTTTTCGACAATGAAATTCCATTTTTCGAATTTAAAAATAATTGCAATCGATTACTCAGGATATTTTACCCTTAAAAAGTATGGTTTTAAGATTTAGTATATTCAATAATAATACTATTAATAATGATAATAAAAATAACAAACCAATCAGTATATAAATTAAAATAACACATTCACCAAATTAAATTTAAAAAATTCACCCTGGCCGGAAAGGTTTCTTTTGGATCCTCCACAGAAACAGGTTCGAAAAAATGTTGGGATTCTTTTTGCAATAAAAAAGTCGTTGAGGGTTTAATTCAAAATCGATATTTACGTGGCAAAAAAAAATCGGGAGAAATAGTTTTTCGTTTTTTTTTTATAAGAGCCTGTGGGTTTTTTGTTCTTCGCAAGGCTACTGGCTCATAATTGAAGAAGAATAAAGGAGGATCAATATTTCTGAACGTATGTGACACACGGCAATAATAAATATCTCTAGCAAAATGAAATTGGCTCGATCACAAGGAGTAAGCTGCACACTGTGCTTTTCAATGCGATCTGTAAAAGGGAATCGTGACTCACAATTCTAGTTCTATTTATTGACTGTTCGTCGAACAAGAATGTGGAAACGAGAAAAAATAAAAGAGCAACAACAAGAACAAGAAAAGCGAAAACAACTAACCCCCGAGTACGTGAAACGAGTCTTTCAATTATTGGAAAGCTGTCTTCTTCACAGTCACTTCCGTTTTCTCGAGTTATCTGCGTGGAAAAAAAAAAACTCGGAACAAGTGGAGGAAAAGAAAAAAAAAGGGAACGGCAGATCGAGCACGAATGGATCGTAAATTCATGAGGCTTTTTTGTGTTTTTGCTACGTTCGCAAATCTCGGAACATCGAATCTCTCATAATTGCCAAATCGGACAAAGACAAAGCGATTTATTTTTTGTCTCGATCGCAACGGAGTTTCCTGACGACGATTGGAGATTTAATTACCTCCGCCGAAAAAGGACCGAAGATCGTGAATTTTGTGGCGAAAAAAAAAAATGCAAATCGCAAATAGGCGAATTTGAAATAATTATTTTTGCCCTCGTGATCCAAAATCGATGAATAAGGAAATCGTCGTGCAACATTTTAGAGAGAGATTTCCCTTCAATCCCATTTTATCACGTTACACAACTTTACACGACAGCCTCTTGGGAGTAGCGTTAGCCAAATGAAAAACTCCTTTGAAAATCAAAATGTTTATTATAATATGTTAAATTGCTGGAAACGTAAAAGCGACATAATTGCAATCTACTGATAAAATAACAATCTTACGTTATTTCTTTGATGCGCGACTGATTTTGTAGAGGGCATGGTAACGCACAACTTTTATTTCAAACTTTTTTCGAAAAAATCGGTTCCAAGAGAAAAGACTCAAAAAAAACCCGATTTTTATTTGTTTAAACAATTTTCCTGTCTACAAAAGACGGGTTGTGTCGGGAACAAATTGAGGGCATATTTGTAGGGGTCCATGCTATCTAAAAAAAAATTGGCTAAGCGCCGGTGTCTCAGAATAGGTCTCCTGTCTATTCCGACTGGACTAAACGATTCTGAAGTTTGCATCGTTGGGAAAAATCAAAAAATTAATTTTATTTATTATTTTGATGATTTTGTTTTTTTTTTGGCGATCCGCTTTTCGAAAGGCAGAGAAATCTGTGCTAATATTATTGATAAATACTGCATGTATAAAAATTGAGCGATCTGCTTTAGAAAATAATAAGCTTCGATGCTTTTCAACGATGCGAACTTCAATATCGTCTGGACTAACAGTTTTCTCGACAATGCTGCTCTTTGAAATGGAAGAACAAATATTCATCCCGTAACGTGTGTGCACGTCTCAAGGTTTTGTGTGGAAATGCATCACATGACGAGGTCGTAAGGGCAGAGACACAGAGAGGGAGAGAGAGAGAGAAGATGGAAGAACTGCGGAGAAGCTGGATGTAATAAGACGAGAGGGTGATAAAAAGCTTCACCGAGGAAGTTTGAAGTCTGGTGCAGGGTGCTCGCGGGAGTCCAGCAGCTTTTCACTTGGCTCTCTCGCACATGCGGCGGATTTGTGCCTCTCTATTTCCCCTGTGAGATCCAATATTCGAGCCAACTTTCGGCAGCCGTTCTCTTCTCTTGCCGGGTGTACAGAAAATTCTGTGGATTCGTGTGCTTTTTCCTTTATCTTGCCTTTAGCCTTTTCTCGCTTTTTTATTTTTCTTTTCCGCTACTCATGCTCCGTTACGCGCCCTCCGGCGGCATCGTTTCACAGCAACACAGACGCCCGGACACTCGCACATGTCCGTCCATTCCTCACACCTATATCCATCAACTCAAAATCCTGGACCAAGACTTTTTTGCCTTTTTTTTTCTCTCCCTCTGGCTCTTCCCATCCTTGCCCCCCCCCCCCGCGTCTCTTCCTTGCTCGCATACCATTCTTCCCCAAATTTCGCGAACGCTCCGCAGCCGCTATCCGGCCAAAAGAAAAAAAAAAGAAATAAATTCGAAGGATCTTTAAAACCTCTCTCAGCACTTCTGCTTATATGTGCCACGCACGCTTTTTTAACAAAACTTTTCTCGAGCGTGAACTCTCGCGCCACGGCTCTGAACAAACTTCCAAGAAATAGCAACGCATTTT
This sequence comes from Campopleginae sp. 14b, assembly GCA_030522525.1. Lineage (NCBI taxonomy): Eukaryota > Metazoa > Arthropoda > Insecta > Hymenoptera > Ichneumonidae > Campopleginae sp. 14b. Next base: position 18,983 of record JAPYYS010001710.1, read on the forward strand.
TATTTTCTTCAAACCTTTTGTTCTTTTATTCTCACTGCAGCATTCTGCTGCGTCTCTTTAAATTTCTGGGATTTTTCTATATGGGCGAGGAGAAGAAAAAAGCTGACGTGCACGTGTCGCGATCGGTGATCGATAGTCCGCCAGGCTTTTTTGTCACTTTCTCAAAGTTCAGGGAGCGCGGAAACTCGCGGAAAAAAACTCACGACGTTTCGAAAAAAAAAAAAACACACAATCCTTGGCATCGATAAAAACTTCTCGTAGGATCTCCGAAGAGATTAAATTTCTTCAAGCGGGGATTTGATTCTTCGGAAGCAACAGCAGCGAAATTTCCAGCTTCATTCGCTAATTTTCTCATTTGCAACTGAAAGTTTCGACGCGTCTCTGCTCTCTCTCTTCAGCTCTCGCGCACGTTCCTTCTGTTTCTCGAGCGAGTAATAGAGCTTCTTGAGAGTTGAATTCCAGTATCTGTGATTCCTGGCTCACTGACAAAGGCCCCCCACATACCCGCAAAGCGATTAGCCATTAGCTATCGCGTTTCTCACCGCGAGAACCATTCTCCGTGATAAAAAATCTCTTGGTGAGCTTGCTCGTTCGCTCGCTGCTCATTCCTTCTGTATTACAACGAGCCGAACAGTTCATTTGCACATTCTCACTCGGTACATCAGTCCTTCGCCTCATCCGTTCCCTCGAGTCGAGCGAAACGTTGCAAGAAAACTTGAAAACTCGAGCAGGCCATGAATGATAAATTCCATCGAGTGCGCCTCGAAATATCCTGACTTTTGGATATTTCGGTCTAGCTTGTCAGTTTGCGGAGAGCGACGCGTAATTTTCGCCTCAAAGTTCCCTCCGGGAGGCGAAGCGAAGGGGAAAATAGCGAGGGAGGAGGAGGCGGCTCGACCGAATTTCGTGTTATTCTTAAGGGATAAGTTTTCCGGAGTCCCATTTACCACGAATTTGGATTATTAATGTTTCCGAGAGTGCTTAAATATTTGGGCAGTGGAATCGTGACCTCGATGGCAAAGATAACGAGCCAAAATATTTATACGCCAAAATAATCGACGCAGAAGTGAATATGGCTCGATGTATCGTCGCCACAGACCCAAACACTCGTCGCTCTCACGCGTTCGGGGCAAATATATTCTTAGAGAATGCGCTCTGTTTGTAAAAGTGGCTGAAAGTTTCGTAAATCTGTAAGATATACGAGAATCGATTGTATTTCGCTTTGGGAATTGTTAAAGGCGGGGGGGGGGGGGGGGGGGGGGATTGGGTGCGTCGTGCTCCTTGTTCGAAGTCAAACAGAGGCAACTGCAGGATCGAACAGTTTTACTTGTTTTCCTGGTCACAGGACATTTTATTTTTTTCACTCAGTGTTGACTTTCCATATGGATGACGATATAAATCTATAATCTGTATAGAAAGTCCGATAAATAATGTAAATGGAAAAATGACATAAAAGTTCGAGAGCCGGACGTCATTTCGAGAAAAAATATGTTTAAAAAATATTTTTTTGCTTGAGCTGGTCAGGACAAGGCATCGGTTTGAGAATCTGTTTGGTTTTTGTAGTTGGGATCACTGCAACGTCGGGAACTCTGGTTCGCGATCGAATCATTAAAAACTGTCAATTTTTCAAAATTTTCCAAAAAAAAATTCTAAGAGAATGAAATTGAATCTTGTCGAAGTTTTTTGGTCGAGAAATTTAGCAGGGAAAATAAGATTCTCGGCGACAATTCAGTTTCGAATGATTTGCATAAATCGTAATGAAAAGTTTCACCGATTTTCGCGGCGAATACAAGAAAAAATCTCCCGACCAGTGCGTAGTCGTTCTTGATATTTTTTCAAAGAATAAACGAAATAAATAGTCAATTTGGATCGGTGCATAGCGAATGGATAGGTTCGTAGGTCTATATAATTTTTTTAATGCAGAGGAGGGGGGAGGAACTGGGAGAAAAAGGATCGATCATTCTTGTCGGTGCAGCAGCCCAAGCAAACCGCATGTATCACGTTTTTCGCATTTACACACTGCTCCCTCATGCACGTGCCAATCTATATACATATATTTGTGTATATGTGCCCGATTTTTAACCGCAGGATCTTTACCACGCGGCGGCTCGTTTCTCTCTCACCGAGGTGAATGAAAATTTATGTGAAATTCGTTTTCACGAATATCCTCTCCGCGCGTACACAACGCTTCCCTTTTCTTCTCTCTGCATTCTCCTCTCGCCACATCCAACACTGTATTACGTTCTTGTATATTCGTGTCATGCAGTTTTATCTCCATCCCTTGGTACCCACATCGACTCTATGCATTTCGGACTTATCTTCGTTATTACAGACTTGACAAACTTTTTACCAACTCTCTTACAAACTTACTGCAACTATATTTCACAGAGATGCTTTCTACGATGAGTTTTCATATTTATGAGCACTGAAAAGAATTTTCCTTTAGAAAAGATCGAGATTTTGTTCGATACGTTCGACTAAACGATTTTTTTTTTTGATAAATCACAAAAATTTTGTCATTGAAGGAAATATTTAAGAAAGTTTCTTCCGGAAGTAAATTTTTGTCATCCCAATCATAAATTTTGTTAACGGTTTCATGAGAAAAGAAAAATATTGGCAAAATTACGAAAATTTTAATTTTTTTTTCGAAAAAATCGAAATTTTGTTCGACATGTTCAACTAAATGTTTTTTCTTTTTTTTTTGAAAAATCACAAAAGTTTTGTCATTGCAGCGAGCAATATTTGAAGAAAGTTTCTTCGGGAAGTTAATTTTTGTCATCCCAATCGTAAATTTTGTTAACAGTTTTGTTAGAAATGAAAAATATTGTCGAAATTACGAAAATTTGAAAATTTATGAAAAAATATTTAGTTCACCGTATTCAATGAAATATTGACGTTTTTTTCACAAAATTTTATACTCAATGAGTCTGTGACGCACGTGAATTTCCCTTTTTTGGGACAGTGGCCATGGGTGAGGACAGTACTAGGTTGGGTGACCGTTGAGACATCGTGTTCCAACGGACTGAGCCAGTCTCTCTGGCAAATAATTCGAGAACCACCAAGCTAAAAAAATCCCAAAATTTCTTGTGTACAGTTTCCGAAAATCTCGTTAAAAACGTAAAAATTCCGAATTTTTCGAAATTTTTGCTTGAGACTATTTTCCCAAAAGAAATCAGGCTGGAAAACTTGGCAGAAAATGAAATTCCGGGATAAAAGTCTTAGGGACATATTTACATCAAGTGCTGCTGGATCGCCTTGGATGCAATAACATTTAGATGTTGAGCTGTCGAGAGAAATGTATATATTGTTTGCTGTATGGATGACATAAATATTCCGAGTGGGTTTGAATCGGGGAATGGTCTCATCAGAAAGCAGACGTTTGTCGAGCAATCCTGCTATGTACAATGTCCCATATCACCGAGTTCGTAAGCCGAGGTATATGAATGAGCAGTGTGCATAACGAAAATAAAGTGAGGATGGCTCAGGTAGTGAATGCAGTGAGAATCAAGCTCGAGAGAGCTTCGTCCTAGTTGTCGATATCACAAGGGACGTGTGTCCAAATGTAAAGGAACGTGACTTACGCCCTTGTGACTCTGTAAAACTCCCAATTCCCAAAAGTGTCCCAAAAGGTGCGCGACGAAAATCTTAAACGTTACATTTCTCTGGATCGACTGAACGGGATTCTCCTTGATCAGGGACCATTCGATCGATCAAAAATCGTAGAAAATTCAAATTTAATATGAAAATTTTCCCTCAACCCGTTTCCGTGTGAAAACGATTTAAAGTTTCTGTGACGTCATAAAATTCATTTTTATACGTTTTTTTCTTTTCAACGTGACGTGTCGATCCGCCTCTCTTGATCTCCGGATCCTTTATATGTCGCGAATAATGAGCCTGAAGTTTGCATCGACGCAATGCCACGAAATGAAAAAAAAATTAAAAATTAAAAAAAAACGATTCGTCATTTTGTTATTTTACGAATTCATTCGTGGGGCTCAAAAAAATAAAGAGGCAAATTAAGAAAAGAAAATTCGTAAAAAAACGTGACGAATAATTTTATTTTATTTTTCATCGTTCCGTGGCTTTGCGTCGATGCGAACTTCAGGCTCCATCGCACGAGTTTTAGAAAATCTTCTCTTAGCCATCAATTTCTGGTTCTCTCTCTTGCTTGATTTTTTCGTCTTATTCTGACGTATGGAGTTTCTCGCATGTTGGGAACACGCTTCTGCATTTTGGTCCTGAAATTTGCATTCTGGTGAGAAGAGCTTGAGAGGGGCGAGGGTGAAAGAGACGAGGAGGAGGAAGAGAACGAAGCAACGGAGCAGAACCGCGTCGTCCGGGACCTCTTGTACTCGTCGTGGTCGTCGTAATCCTTGGTAGTCGTAAGGGACTGCATGATTTCGAATCACTCTGGAGGGCTGAGCTTTTGCCTCGAGTGGAGAGGCCGAAGGAGGGAAAGAGAAGCGGAAGAGTGAGGGAGAAAAGAATTTTTGGAGGGCGAGTGGTCGCGTTGGCCATCCAGAAAAGAGAACATTTCTCTCCCTGCTTCTCTTCCTCCTGTCTCTCTCTATTTTCTCTTTCCACTTTTTCCTTCTCCTTCTCTTCTCTTGTTTCTCCCTCCCTCGTGCATATTTACTTCGCCCTTTCTTTTATCATCCCACTTTTTTTTTCCGCCCCGCCTCATCTTACACTTCACTTTTTGTCCTCTCTTTGGTTTTGTGGGCGCCAGCTCCTTTCTCTTGTTTTCTTTCGTTAGATACTGCGGGAAAGAGACTCTTTTGGAAAAAAACTCGTTTGAGGGAAACGAGGATCCGTGGGCTCCTTAGAGATAACCGGAACAAAGCCAGAAGGAGAGAAGATTGTTTTAATATATGTTTTCCTTTTTCTTGCTCCACTATTCTTTACTGGCCATCTCGCGAGTAGACGAATCTTGTGGTCCGTCCAATTATCTCTATATTTAGATTTCTCCTGTGTGTGTGTGTGTGTGTGTGTGTGTGTGTGTTTTTGTTTCTCGCTTCATCTTTTTATTCGTCAACGCATGAGGATGAGAAGAGAAAAAAATGAATTTTGAATAAAAAATTCGCGAGATATTTACGACGACGTCGAATAAGCTCGAAATTTCATCGAGCTTTTTCAACGGATTGTATCACGCCGCTCAACCTCTCGCCACATCGGAGTTTTGTCCCCCGAGTATTGGCCGCATCGGCCGCGGGGGAAAAAGCTCCAGAAACTTGGCTCAAAATATCGAGAGTTTCGAGCGAACTATGCACGTGACATAACAGTCAGAGGACGAGACGCTCACCCAGAACAAGTTGCGGTACATTTTGCCTCTGTCTCCCCCAGTCTCAAGTATTTACTCCTCCGGCTTAACCCGCCACTCCATTCCATGAATTTTTACTCCCTTCCCTCCATCTCCATTCTCCGTTCGGTCCATCCCGACTTTATGGCTCATGGAATTTTCCATCCTTTCGCCTTTAATAGGAAAACAAATTCTTCGGATTACACAACCATCACCTTCGAAATTCACTCGGAATAACAATTACGTTATTTTTACGGCAAAAAAAAATCAAAAGTCTGGACGGAATCAATGATAATCTACACGCATTTGTCTGCCGAAATTTTGGACGCTCAGGATGTCGCGGTCACAAAAGAAATGATGAAAAGAAAACAAACGGATTCAAAATTCGATGTCTCGATTTTCAAAAAATCGTCTCGATGAGATTTTTCATTGAGAAGACAGTTTTGTTAATGAAAAATATTGGCAAAATTACGAAAATTCTGAAAGTTTTTTTTCGAAAGAATCGATATTTTGTTCGATACGTTCGACTTAACGTTTTTCCTTTTGGAAAATCACAAAAATTTGTCATTCCGAAAGTAAATTTTGGTCATCGCAATCGTAAATTTTGTCAACAGTTTCGTTAAAAATGTGAAATATTGTCAAAGTTACGAAATTTTTTTAATTTATCAAAAAATATTCAGTTCACCGTGTTCAACGAAACATTAAAGTTTTTTAAAGAAATATAATTTTTAGTTTTCCGTGAACGATTGAGCGATCACGATGGAGAATTCGTTGCGAAATTCTGGAGAAACTGAATCGCAGCGACGATCCATTGGAATCGGTATAAAATAATTGAGATTCAATTACCGAAAGCGTCGATTACAACTTATTACTGATATCATAGAATTTGAATTTATAATCCGATAGTTTCGCCAACTTGCGAACGTTATTGGAATCCCGTGAGATTAATGAGCCAGTAAGCCGAATCCGTCCTTAACAATATAGAACAAAAAAATCGTCAGCAACTAATTTGACCGTCGAGGAGCGGTCACATGGTCATAATTACGTGATATTTTCACGCGTGGCTCTTTCAATTTCGACCTAATGTTCTCGTCAAAGAATTTTTTATGCGATCGTTCGGGCAAACGTGTTTTTATGGTTTTCTGCTCGCACTCTATATGATGGACGGCATTTGGAAGAGACACCATGACCTTTCCGACTGGCGAAAAGCTCATGGGATAACGACGAGCGTTCGGGCTACGAAGCTTATCCGTAGAAGAAGGAAAAGACGTTCATCAGGGCGGCAACGAGAGTCGAGAACGTCGTGTTGCATAAAATTGAAGGCATGTTTAGCGACGATCCACATGTCATCGTCACTTCCGGTAGGTTGGCGATGAGCTCGGGCGAAAGATAGTTCGCCAAACGAGGAGAAATATATAATGCCTGACAAACTCTCGAGCCTCACCTGTGCCTTCCCATACTCTCTCCTCGACTTTGACTCTCGCACTCTCTTCGCCCAGTAGAACGACGTTCAACGTTCCATGATCCTTGCCATCCCGGGATCCCTTAGAGCCCGTTCCACAGTTTACACGCCAATTTGCCGTTTATTATGGCACCAGTCGCTACTTTCTCTATCCCCCTGCAAAACCCCTAACGATATTATTATAGAGCAGGCCATAGCCCAGCGTCAACTATCGTAGCTTGGCGTGTGGTTTAAACATTAAACAGCACGTGTGACGCTTTCATGAGCTTCGTTACATACGAGCGTGTGCTTAAACCCTACTTTCTTGACTTTAACATTGAACCGCGAGGCTGCTAACCACCAGTCCGCACTGACGGAGTTATATAAGGAAAATAAACTCGATAAATCAAACTGGGAGGAAACATTGCTGGAGATTTGAATTTTTTAACAATTTTTTATCTTCCGGGCGGAATAAAAGTTTTCCAAATATCGTATCAGCCGAACGAATTATCCGAATACGACGAAAACCAACTAAAAAAATCGAACCCAAACTGCAAATTCCAAAAAATCCGAATTTTTTCACATTTTTTAATCTTCGTGCCGGAATAAAAAAAATTCCAAGTGAATGGAGCAAAAAAAGTGATTATCGTAGGAATAAATACGGTGGTAGCAAACAATTAGTCGAAGAATAATCGCCGCACACAGTGTCTGTATGAGTTGCTGGGATCCATTTTCCCGGATAATTAGAAGGGCGAGTTAAAACAAGCTGTAGTCTTTGGGTATGAGACGATCTCGCGGAGATTGTTGATGGGATGATTTTGTAGAATGATGAAAGGTGCTATGCGAGGTAATTAAAGTGTGAAAGGGGGCGCGAGGGTACTACAACAACGATTGAGAAGCGATGCGGCGTGGCGGAGGGAGAGGTGGGATTGAAAGAGCTTAGAATCGGTTGGTAAACGGGTGACGGCTGGAGAAAGACGAAGAGGACAGATTCGGTGTGAAGACGAGGGATGAAATGGTGCGGCGAAGAGAGAAATCGGGGCGAAAGTTTGAAAGCGGGCGATTTCTCACTCGCGTATCAGCGACAAAGCTGCGGGAGGGAGAAAAAGGAGGAGCGATGAAAGAGTTACTGGTCCATCCGCACCGGAGCTGCTGAAAGCGCCTTTCATTTGTCTCTATTATTCCTTTATTATGACGTCACGTCCGTGCCAAGTTCTCCTATTTCCGCGACCCAAGACTCGCTCCTCCGAATATGTATGTGTTCCTATGGAGCGTATAGTTTTAGGGTGAAACATGAATATCAGGGCTAATGTCGTATTCGTGCTCAGCACCGATATCCTCGGACCTTTCATCTCTCGCGCTCTGCTGGGCCACTACTCCGGAGGTGGCATTAGCCTCAGCACGCACAGTTCGCTCTTCTCGCTCTGTGCTCTCGCCTGCTTTATTTATCCTCATCGCGCCCTTCGCCTCTCCTTCCTGCTTCCTTATTTGGAGCTCTTTCCCGTTTCTTACTCGCCGCTCCATTCACAAGCTCCCCCAGAGTCTTGATAATCTCTCGACCAAGAATTGGCCTTCGCCACCCGCCTGCAACTTTTGGCTCCCGCCGTAGCTCGCGTGCAAATTACTGGAAAGTCGTTTAACCCATCCGCGCCCGATCCTTAGGCAAATTCATTTGCTTTTTTTTCTTTCTCCATTCTCCCATAACGTTCCTGTCGTCTCTTCCATGCTTTATCTTCCACTCACTTCTCTTATCTTTTATTCCAATGCTCGTTGTCTCTTCCGCTGCTCCTGGAACGAATGGAATTAACTTTTATTCGTCTGACTATACGCTGACCTTTTCTACTAATCGACAACATCGAACTTAATCAAACGACGTCCAGGGCATTCTTTCACGCTCTACATACTTTTTTCTTCTCGCAATTACATATTTACGACGCAACAATCTCGACCGGGGTACGTTTTTACAGTGCCAAAACAATTTATTTATAATAGAGGAATATATTTAGTTGGTACTTTTACTCAAACATTAATTAGCTGTTAGAAAATTTGTTAATGCTCAAAAAATATTTTTTTTATCACGATCTAATTTCATAGGCACAGCATTTCCTCGAACATGATAATTTGTTCGATCGCTTTTATTTCCCTCAACTCAGTAGAGCTTTATGCTCATGAAATTCATTTGCTGGCAAGAAAAGTTACGTTTTATCAAATTATTCATTTATTAACTATCAACGAATGCTTATTTCAGACAATCGCGAGAGGCTCAAATAAATGATTAATTAACTGTCGAAAAACATTCATTTCCGCCGTATCCAACTTTACATTCGTTAGCAGTTAACAAATCCTGGTACATAAATAAATCGTTTTCTCAGTGTACTGTCCGGAGACTTGGCAACTATATGTTTCTGAAGTCTGCCACGTAGCAGTGCAACGAAAAATATTAATTTTTATTGATTTATTCGTTTAATTTTCAAAATGATGACAATTTTTCGTCAACATAAATATGATGGGCCCTGGCTAAGAAAAAAACGAATTTCGTTGTATTCCAACGATGCAAACTTCAACGTCATTGGCAAAAACTGACACGAATTTTTACAAATTTCTCATGATCGGATTTTTTAAATTTTTTACCTTTTTTTTAGTACAATCGAAACAATAATTGAGCCTCGCTCCTCCCCACTCGTCCATTGACCATATTTTTACAGAAATAATTCTCAACGACTTTAATGATTGAAAATAATGAAAAATGATACAAATAGCCAATTACAAACGGAAAGGAAATTTATGGCTAAAACGAGAGACACTCTCACGTATTTCTCTCGTATGAGGCTCGGAGCCAGTTCCTTCAACGACACGTACGTGGAGAAATATCCCAGTCTCTATTATTCCATAAAGTGTCCACACACTACCCGATATGAGCCAACTGGAATGTTATTTCTGCGGGACTAGTCGTTTTGCTGGCCAAAAGTTGCGAGCCACCTAACTCCAGCCAAGCACACATATACCCTCTGTGCTCCCATAAAAAACTTTTCACTTCGAAACGTTTCATAAATGGCACGTACAAACATCCCACGAATAAACAACAGTTTGACATTTTTAATAACACTTTTATCGTACCGAAAAAGCTTTACTTAAGGGCATACTATTTTCTATACTTTCCAGGCGAAAAACAAACTCAGCTTCATCGATTCGAACTTGTCACTGCTGGATATTCCACTCGGTACACATATCTTGCTCTTTTCTCCGGTGAATCGTGCGACGTTTAACACCTTTACGATTCCATAAAAACTTGGAACTCTCTGCGGAGAATAAAATTTACAAATTTTTCTCTCAACCTCGCCTCTAGGGAGTAAAACAATCCGAACTTCTCTCAATCACTGCAGTGAATTCTGATTCACGTAGGGCCATGATATCAAGAAATTAAAGTATCGACAAAATATTTAAAAATGGTGAAATATCGAAAAATTGTATTTTGTCATTATCGATTCCATAAAAACTTGAGATTCGCTGCGTGGGATACAATTAACAAATTTTCCTTTACTAAGGATGAAATTATGTCAAAAAACGTCAATATTTTGTTGAATTCGTTAAACTAACATTTTTTTAATAATTTTCAAAATTTTTGCAACTATGACAATTTTTTTCATTTCTAACGAAACTGTTAGCAAAATTAACGATCGGGATGACAAAAATGAACTTCCGGAAGAACCGTTCTCCAATATTTCGTGCTGCAATGACAAAAAATGTTTGCTATTTAAAAAAAAAAGTTTAGTCGATCGTATCGAACAAAATATCGATCTTTTCCAACAAATTTTCCCTTCCAGTATTTTAGCCTTGTCTCAGGGGAGGAAAACAATCGGTACTTCTGTTAATTACTCCAAAGAATTTTTCTATCTCGCTGAGCCATGAGACCAAGACGCCCAAAATTTGAGAATTTAGCGAATTTTTTTCAAAAGCGTATTTTGTGATTATCGCTTGGGTTCGCGAATATTCATGAGCCAGTGTGCCAGGAAATTGAGACAATAAATAGTGTCTTATCGCGGCTAATCTGCCAGAGACCAGAAGAGAGAGAGAGAGAGAGAGAGAGAGAGAGAGAGAGGAGAGAGGAATAAATAGGGCGTAAAGATTGGAGAGAGAAAGTGAGAGATTGGAGGATATTTTGAAAGGCGAGGTGTGTACGAGAGCGTCGGTAGAAAAATCTCGATGTATGATTCGTTCCCCGATAGTACGAGGAGGACGGGAGGGGGAGGGGGGAGCGGAGTAGCTGTATATATGTGTTTGGTATTGTACGAGGGCACATAGGATCGAAAACATTGAAGTTTATAGAGATGCCTAGGGGGAGAGAAAAAACGTGGTGGAACAAAACGTAATAAAAAGAAAAATAACGGTAAGGATTTATCGGGGCGAAGTGGTGAGGGTTGAGAGTCCGATAAGTTGGCAGCGTCGCCGTCGGCTCGATCGAGCTTGAAATCACTTAATCTCGAAAAAAAACAAAAAAAAGCACGTAAAACATCGAAAGCTTTCGCTTTTGGCAAAGCCGCGTCAAATCCAGGCAAGGCCTTTGTCGAGCCGCCCGCGTATCACTTCTACAACCTTCGAGTGCCCAACACACGTGAGCCCTCTCGTTTACTCTTCCGCACCCTTTTTTCCTCTTTCAATACCTCCGCTCTGCTTGTCTTTGTCAATTCCTGATACATCTCCCAGACTCTCACTCGCATCGATAAATACATACCTGAGACTTAACCCGCTCTGTGGACCAGATTTTTTCACCCTCTCTCGTTCTCTTTCGCTCTTACCCTGCTCAGGAGGCTTTTGTCTGACTATGTCGTGCTTTACCTACTTCTATATTTTTATATATGGACGCTCGTACCGCGGCTGTCGCCGTTTGATGCGGCGGAGCTCAATTTTTCTATACTTTCCACTCACAGGACCGTACCGACTCGATGGATTCTCTGAATTCTCCTCATCGCTTCGAGAGTTACTTTTTAGGACAACGGAAAAAGGTGCTCGGAAATAAAATTGTTTGGAAATAAAAAAAAAAGTTTGCAAAATACTTCGAGTTTCTTTTTATCGTTCTATACAATCGTTGAGTTAACTTGATGTTTTATTTTTTTCACATATTTTCGTTCTTCATAGCTGAGCGTGGATCGGCTATTCGAAAAATGGGGAAAAAAATACGTTGTTCGAAAAATAATGTCATGAGTTTCTTGCTCGCTGCTTCGTACGGTTGCCCATTTTTGTACTCTCATGGATACGTCACGCGTGGAACTTTGTCTTTAGAGTTGTTTTCGCGACTCACACGGTTTGCTACTGCAGTCGCGAGTAAAGTTTTGAGCGAAACAAAGCACTCAGACGGAGAGCGACTGAAACATTATCAACCTGACAGCTCGAGGCAATTCTCCGGGTCGCACCTTCCAGCGGAGTCGAGAGTGAGCAGGAGATTTTCCATTTTCTTTATTTTTTCGTTATTTCTTAATTTTTTTTTTTTTTTTTTGTAATTTTTGCGGAAATTCGGTCAAGAAGCGGAATTTTGGGAAATTTTGGTTTTTCCGTTTCTCAGGGATTATAAAATCTTCTCAATGGGCTTAAACTATCGGATATTGGGAGGGAATCGGGGCCAAAGACGAAAATGGAAGCCTCATACCTCATCGGAGGGGATCACCTTCGAAGTTGAACGACGTTCCTATTTGGAATTTAGGCAAACCCTTCTTCGGTCCGATGGGTTTAAGCTCCCTTTCTGCACGGAATATACCTGTAAGATTTTCGACAAACTTCCAATCCCGATGAACGAGGTTATAACCACATAGAACTTGGATCGCTTTTCGCTCGATTCCGGCCTCGCCCGCTGCGAGAGAATATCGTCTTTCTATTCGTACCAGCAGCAGTGCCGATCCTCTTGTTGATGTACCCCGTGGTTATTCCTATCGCGTCGTCATCTCATCCGCAATCTGCCCGTCCTCCCTTCTCTGTGCTGCGTATATATTTATTTCCATTTTTCTCTCTCCCTCTCTCTCTCTCTCTCTCTCTCTTGTCTCGCTTGTTCAGACTACCACGCGAATCTCTAATATACCGAAAAGCTGATAGAGATCTCCATTGATTTGACTTTTCGACTACCGCCGCCGAGAACTCAGACACGCTAAATGAGATTTCTGTAAACATCGTCTTGGTACAGTTGACTTCACGAAATTGGCAAACTTAACCTCTCACTCTCTCCCTTTCTTTCTCTCTCTCTCTCTCCGCACCCAAAACATTCGGTTGCTTTTGAGTGGCGAATGAACGGTGACAAAATGACCCAAGGCAATTCCATTCTAGCCCCAAATTTATTTTGTTGTCGACAACGAAAATTGAATGCCGAAAAATTTGGTTTTTCTAGCTATTGGCAAAAAAAAAAAAAAACGGTGACAGAAAATTATTGTGTATACTGGGTCAAAATGACCCAGTATGCACTCGAAGAGTCAACGCGTTGAGATTCTGCCCTATAAAGGGACCGCTCCTCAGGCTGCTCAAAAATTTACGGGTTACAAAAAATTCTGAGAAAACTTTAAATTAAATAAAAAATGTAAAAGTTAAAAAAATTTCGACGAGATCGCATTTTTAAGGGGGAAATGAGAAGATTCGTTGGACTGCCATGGCGAAAGTGAATTTTTGGTGGAACGAAAGTTGTCGCTGGCAGTAATCGACGTGCCCGGTGTTCCCTCCAATTCCGATTGCATGGCTGTGGAGTGAAGCGGATTTCAGTCACGAGAAAAATACTGGAACACATGTTTTCAGGTTTTTTTTAATATATATATTTTTTTTCTCGTTGTACAGAATCGTGGCATGTTTGATTGTCCAATGATTGCAGAACATACAATTTTCTAGCTTTTTTCCTCTCTTAATGCATATGATCCATTAAAAATGCTAGACACGATTGGTGTACGAGTTTTGCACGATAAAAATATCTTTTTATCTTGCTTCATCGGTCTCTTCTCTTCGCTCCCTTTTGCACATTGTGTTTCTCCATGTCGCATTGCTATGTGCACGTTCCTCCAGTCTAGATTATAGATACCAGATGCTTGATAGTGGCTACGTGTCATTCGATACGCCAAAGTGTGCGTCAAACTTCCACCTACGGAGAAAAAGAGTCAGCGAGAGAAATGGGATGAGCGAGTTCGTGTTTCCCGACGAAGAGCGAATTCTATTTGTTCGTACACTAGCACAGTCGGCTGTATGCACACAGATAAAAGCAACAAAACTATGCAAGATCAAATATGCGAGTTCTCATAAAGGCTTCAGTGCCCATGCGCCGTTTTTAATGAACCCCGTATGCACGGAAAACATATCTCATCTTCACATGATAATTCTTCCGTGCTGCGGTCGATGACAACTTATAAAAACAACATTTTTCATTCAGAGGATTTTCCTCCGACGATTCCACTGCGATTATATCAGTTTTTATATTTTCTCTCGATTCGCTCTGAACGCGATTCGCGTTATCACGATCGACAATTTCATCGAAAAATCAACTGGACCATTCTTTTCCACATTTTTCGAAAAGCCAATCAACGCTAAGCCATGGAGAACGAAAATATGTGAAAAATTATAAAACATCAAGTTACCTCAAAGATTGTATAGGTCGAGAAAAAGAGACTCGAAGTCTTTTGGAAAGTTTTTTTATTTCCAAACGATTTTATTCCCGAGCACCTTTCTCCGTTGTGATAAAAAGTTACTCACAGCGATGAGGTGAATGCAGCAGGGAATCCATTATATTTTCTCTCGATTCGCTCTCGAGTCACGAGAATTTTTATCATCGATTCGCATCATTACGATCAATGAATTTATCAAAAAATCAACTGGACCATTTATTCTCGTTATAACGTTAATTTTCTTCAACAACGCGTTTGTATCGTTCGTACGAGCCGGAATGAAATTCAAGGAACATGCCAGTCATGTCGTTTCAGAGGTTTCATTCCGAAAGCGATAAAAGCTCCAGAGAGCACGTTATCAATTATCAATTTTGGCACGTTCGCCGAGCTCGTACATGTGGCAAAAGCACAACGAAACATCGGTGCATAATCCACAGTGTGCTGAACTATATATTTCATTATTTACATTCATTTACATACGCGAGTCTCAAAATTATCAAAATTCTTGAAAAATCTATAAATTTTCTTGCATTTTCCTTTTTTTTTGATTTTTTTTGTTTTTCTCCTAAATTTTACGAGGCTGTCGAACGAATGGCCATCACTTTCAAAAGTCAACACATAGGCAAGTGGAATATTTCATGCGAGACTTAGAAAAATTGCAGTTGCATTGCAGCTGCAGTTTCTCGTTTGGAGTTTTCTCGAAACTGCATCGTCGTTCCGACAAAAAATCATTCCTCGATTCGACGAAAAAATGGGGAGGATACGGAGAAATATGTATTTTATGACTGTTGCGCAAAATATTCCATGCGTTTTATATCAGAATGCCTTTTTTTTTGTTGCAGAAATATGTCAGCGAAGGCTCAACCGTGAGAGATTGCGTTCCGAACTGTGTGGAAAAAGGTGAGTCGTTTCCTTGGGATTCTCATTTTTTTTTTTTTTTTTTCATTTCCCTTTTTCCGGTGGAGAATTAACGATAAAAATAGGGAAACGGATAGCGCCGCGGGACGTTGGTAACTTTATGGGGAATTCCGGAATTATTTGCATTCATTTTTTTCTTTATTATATTTCGATTTAATTCTCAACGAATTAGACACAGTAAAAATGTTAAAAATTCTCGCAAATGGATGTGGGAGACGCAAAGGAAATGTTGCAGATTCATCGACAATTTCGCTCCCAAGGCGAGTCGACCTTTAAATCGACTCCGGAGCTTTGAGACTCGAAACGTTTCTTCTTCCTTTAAATCATCCCCTCTCGCTCTCTCTCTCTCTCTCTTTCTTGCTATCCTTTCTATCGTGTATCCCACAACGAGCTTTGAAGTTCCGAGAGACTGGCTGCGGATGTCGGAGAATCGGCAGTATGAAGGCGAAAAAAAATCCTTGGAGAATCAGGAGAGCAGTGCGGAATCGCAGCCCAGAACTCTCACAATCTCTCCGATTGCGGAATACCTTTTCGTTTCTTTCCAATGTCCTTTATCGACAAGTATATATATATATATATATATATATAAATATAAATATCGCTACATACATTCAGCAGCTTTGTACAATGTTTCCATTCACGTATTTCGCATCGCGTGTCTATCGATCCCCCCTAACGCTGCCGAATTCTCTACAACGTTTCATCAAATAGTTCGATCTCGTCCATGTGTGTCGTTAGCTTTTCTACTTTACTCCGCGACTGATACGCCTTTTCTCATTTGTCACAATGATTCCCATATTCTAAAACATTCCAATCGTCATTGTTGACAAAAAACAAAAAAAAATACCAATTTTTTTTCCGTTTCAAAAAGATCGACAAAGGGTGCGATTTTTTTTTCTCCTGAAAACTGACGAAACTCCATACGATCGGAAAATCATTGGAAACAAATAAAAAACAAGGATATTCCGGCATAAATACGAAAACATTATTTTTATTGTTATTGTTGCGAAAAAAAAAATCATACCAATTTTCCTTCCGTTTCAAAATGATTGTCAAAGCGTGCGGTTTTTTTTTCTCCAAAAACCGACGAATACCAAACAATCGGAAAATTATTGAAAAAAAAAAAAAACAAGGATATTTCTGCATAAATACGAAAACATTATTTTTATTTTTATCGTTGTTAATGTAAAAAATTGTCAATTATCATGTTTGAAACGATCCCCAATAATGGGCAGCCGCCAATTATGGTTGAAGCTTCAAAAATTTTGAATTTTTAAAGATTCAAAACCTTGAAATATTTTTTTTTCTATTGCTCGATTTACCAAGGAATAAAAAAACTCTGAAAATTTCATTTTTCATCGATTTGAGACCTCAAGGAAAATTGAATTTTTTTAAAAGATTTAAAAGCTCAAAAAAATGGTTCGATTTTGGATTTGGGAAAAAAGTATGACTGATACGAAATTTGATTGAAAAATATAGTTGCATTGTTGGGCGTTCGGGGGAGAAAATGAATATTTGTAGATTGAAAGTGGTTAATTGATGATTTTGTTTGGCTGTAATCGGTTCAATCGACTTTTGTATTGTTTTGGGTAGATCGAAGGTAGCGAGGACACGTGGCATGTGATAGCCTCTGTGGGTAGTGAATGGCGTTTGGGATGATGGAAAAGCGATAGGGCCCATGATGAACGACATGCATATTGTGGATTTACGCAGCTATACGACAAGCTCGACGAGCGGACAAAGAGCGTGCGAGGGAGGGCTTAAAAGAGAGAGGGAGGGGGCGTGTCATAAAGGGAAAGGGCTGCGGGAAGTTTGGATGACTTTTGATGAGAAGCAAACTATACAAGGAGCATCGTATGTTTTACTGGACTGAAGAGTCGAGCCAATAATAGAACTGCTTCATCCTCCCATTGAATACAATTTGTGGCGAATGCCCACGTGCTCGTGCTCGTGCGGAATGAGAGAGAAAGACGATAAAAGTGATTTATAGGGCGTACGTGACTTATCACAGATCGACAAGCGCACCCGTAGACGTTATTCATTGCCTGATGCGGTCTCGTCGCTATTCGCTTTTCACCACTGTTTTCCATTTATTCTTTCCTATTTTCCTCAACCATTTTCTCTTTTTCACTGTTTTCTGTTTCGAAATCGTGTCCAGCTGGATTTTCACTCCCTATGAAACTTGTTTATGTTGATTGTTTAATAAATAGCTCCGTAACTATCGCGAAATTTGTACACGACCTGCTGAATACTTCAGGGAAAAACATACCCAATTTTAAGAATTCTGTCACCATTATTTTAACCCCTTGAAGGATTTTAATAAAAAATTATTAGAAAATTTTCAAAATTTAGGATTTTGAGATACGATTAAGAAGCTCGTTATTAAAAAATTAATATTTTGTTAATAACAATTTTTTTAACGATCAAAAAAATCATTTATCAATAAACTTTATTTTGTTTTCGTCGCTGTCAGTATATTTTGTAGATATTCAATAACTGAGAGGTTAGAAAAAAAAACTTATTCGAAAGTTAAATCAATTTCGATGAGACGACATTTTATTTGTTAATGATAATTGTTCGATAACGTGCTTCCTAATCGTCGGGAAATTTTGACACGATCTCTCAAATACTTTATAAATGAAAACTACCAAATTTTCAGAATTTTCTCATCATTTGCGATTTGGGACTCAACATGCTTAAAAATGAGCCACTTGCTATGCCTGAAGCTCTAATTTTTCTTCGTTCTTTGCCGCCTCAGCGAACGCTCAGAATTTGAGGAGCTGGAAAAATATTCTGCTTATTTTTTTGTTGTCCTCGTATTCATGGAATAATAGCCAGGGTGAAATATCGAAACAATTATTTACCAGAATGTGGCAATTTACTTTTATTACTACGAAGGATTATTCAAATTTTTGTATTTTTATTATTCCGAGGGCTAAATCGAGAAATGTTTAATTCTTATTAATATCCCTCGTTTCTGCTGACTTATCGCGTTGTATTTTCATTTCGCTGACGAAGAATGGAACCGCGAAAAAAAAACTGCTCCCCCAGTTAGCCAGCTCGAGAAATTTTATTCGAAACGAAACAGTGACATTTTTTTGCTTCGAGCTTCATGGGGATTTTTCTAATAATTATTATAAAGCTTTTTCATTTTTATTTAATACCCTTCCGTGCGGGACCGACAATGGACGGTTTAGTCTCAATGGCAAAGGGTATACGAGACTCGAATACGTCGGCTATTCGTGGCAGTGGGCCAATTGAAATTTTCAATTTAATTCGTTAGCCAGGCCGAGGGATTACGTTGCTCTCTCTCTTCGAGCAGCGAAATGCGATACTCGCAACAAAAAATCGAGGCAAAGGTTGCACCGGAAAAAAAAGGGGCTGGGATTTTTTCTTTCCATTTTTCGAGAACTACGTGGGGAAACTTTTTTTTTCTTAATTTTTTTATAAATATTCATTTTTATTCGAGATTCAATGAAATCGATAACGTTTAATAATGGAGCGTGTGAATTATTCAAGAGAAGTGATAGTGCCATTTAACCAATTGAAACGACCAATTCGCTTCATTACGTTATTCGCTTTTTCCGCTGACTAAGAGCGTTTAATTTATCTATAAAAAGCTCCCCGCAGGCTCGTCCCTAAGCCCCCCAATTTAACGACCAAAAATACCCCATTTTTCTCCTCCCCCAGTAATCCGACATCTTTTTTTTTTTGCGCTATAAAAAAATGTTTCTCGCGATAGGGAGATTTAGGCAAAAGAATTGGAACAGACTGATAAAAATTGGACTTTGGATCTTTACGATCGAGTAATCATCGGAGGGTGGACAAAGATTCGAATTAACGAGGCAGCGCCATGATCTCCGAGCGTCTTCACATTTTTTACTGCGTCGTTCTTTACAATGCGCCGCCGCATCGTCCGGTAAAAAATTCATTAAAAGTAAAAACTTGGAGAGAAAAAAATTCTCAATGTCCCGGAAGTCGTAACAAATGTCGATTCGGTTCCCAAACCGAGCAGCGAACGTATCGAGATTGTCATTTTCACGATATATTGCAAGTGCAAAAAAATATTTTCTCACAAAATTGTCTCGAATTTTTATCCGCTCTGATGCACGTCACGATTTTGGATGAAAATGAAATTTCCCCTCAATACATTTTTCACTGAAATTTCGCGACGTATAGTTCCAACGAAAAAAAAAAAGAAGTTTTTCCATTAATTATTTGTTGAATTTAATAAACCATGACAATTTTCGTACCGATTTTCTCTTTGGAGCCTAAAAAAAAAATCGCTTCATTGCCCTTCCTGAATATATTGCATGAGAATCTTGAGTTTGCAAACTTCACCATCGTGATTTTTAGGGATTCGTAGCCTCCGGAGCTTGTTGGAAAATGAAAAATTGGCTTTATCGATGAGAGAGAAATAATTTGGCATCGTTGGAGATTTTTAGACTGTGACGTTTGCCCTCGAATGTTGACGAATTAATGGGAGGATAGAATAGAATGTATTTGACGTTTGGTCTCTATGAGAACGAGGACATTAATTCGAAACGGTTGCAACTTGCCAGCTGGGTGATAACTCGACTGCATGTAAGCCCAAGACACTCGAGTTGAAAGAGAGAGAGGGAGAGAGAGAGAGAGACGTGAGTTTAAATTGCAAGTGATAGGCGTTACACACGTAGCTTCATTTTCTCAACGAGACTACGAGCCCTTTCGCCCAACCATTTTCTCATCGTCTCTGCACTCCGAAATCTTTTCGTTTGTCTCTTCTCGGAGTCGTTAAAAGAAATTGTCGAGCGATTACCATGAACGAACTGTAAAATCTTGATCGTTTCAGCTTCGAGCTTACGGCTGAACTTTATTCCTCGGCTTCTTCGTGGCGGACGACAACATTCTCGCTTTCGATCAATTACCAAAATTTCATTTTTTTCTTCACAGAGCTCAAGTTTTCCATTTTTTTGTTTTTTCTTTTTTCAAAATATGAAAATGCCACATGGCGTTGCTACTCCGGGCACGTAAATTCTAAATCCTCTTGAAAAAGCTTTCAACTCGAAACTGCTTCGGTTGTAGAAAAAAAAACAAAAAAAGAAAGAAAAAAACTGGAAGCAAATAAAAAAGACAAGATTCGAGGGACGCGTGACGATCCATAAAAGCGAACTTATCGTCTTCTGTTTCAATTTTATGCTCTATTTATTCGCCTTATGACTGCTTTTTTTTTTTTATTTGTTTTTACAACCCGTCCACATAGTGGGTCACGCCGAGATACAAGTAGAAATAGATTTCACTCGCATTCTCTCTCCGACTGTCTTAAAGCCAGAAACTATGAAAACTTTGCCAATCCCGCCGGAAACACAATTTTCCTACGCGACCGGAACCGTCAGACTTGGAGTTTCAGGCTTTTCTCTATATCTGCCCAGCCTCGCTGCCGGCATGGAAAATTAAATACTTGCCAAATCGACGTCAACTCTTCGTAGACACACCGTGTCTATAAAACAGTTTTTTTTTAATGCAGTTTCACGTGTATAGAGATTCTCCGACACAAGCGCATTGTGAAAATTCGAAAATTCTGAGCTCAATTATTTAAATAATTTATCAAAAATTCCAATTGTGACGCGGGAGCGAAAATTTTATTTTGAAAAATCGTAGTTTTTCGAGTTTTTAACATTTTTGAGATTAAAGACCCGGCGGAAACCTCTCGTGGAAGATGCTGCGGCTGTTTGGAAAAAAAAATATCGTCGACCCCGAAAAGTTTGCTAACTTTTCAAATCGGCGAAATCGTTCCTTCCGATGAAAAAGCATTCAGAGTCTTGAGAAACGATTCCGAGTTGAAAATAATTAACACCCGAGCGGTAATCCGGGTCAAAATGACCCAGTGTGTTATTGACGTCGCGGGTCCATAGTGGAGAGTACAAGTCCAGGGAAAAGAGGAATCTCTGAAGAAAGTGAAATGTATATGACGATCGTGTTGGACGGCTATAGAATTCATTAAATCCTCCTCTTTGGTGGGTTCGAGTGTGCCGAATGCCCTTCCATCGGAGGAGCGTCGGACTCGACCTACACAGATGGACAGACATCTCGTTCGTTCGGGCGGAGGACGAGGGGATTCGGGAGCGATAGGGAGCTTGCTGGCCTGTGTGTGTCCCTCGGGAACGTGTGTATCCACCAATCGAATCAACGTCATCGATTTCTGATTGCACCGCGCCCGCATCGCCTCTACTTTTTCTTTCTTTCCCTCTCTTTTCTCTTTTTTCCTCCAACTTGCTCGTATCAGCTTGTCCAACCCATTCGCCCTTTTCCCCTTTCGCCAACGCTTTCTCTCTCTCTCTCTCTCTCTCTTGGATCGTGATTTTCGTCGCCGTGCCTCGGGCCGAAAAAAAAAACGAAAAATTACAAAAACTGGCCGGCAGCAGATGTAAAAGTAGAAAAGGATCTACGCTGTTGGTAACTCACCGCACGAGAGCGACATCGCCGTTCAAAGTTTTTCAAATATCCGAACAACTTTGAGCGTTCTTTGTACCGTATGGTTCATAAAAAATTCGTCAAATATTCAATTTTATCGTTTATTCAAAAAATTCTTTTTTTTTATTTAAAAAAAAAATCGTAAATTTTTCATTCATCAGTAAATTTGAGATCGAGCCCAAAAACGGCATTTATTCAGAAAAGTGAATTGCGCGAAAGAATCTTTTGGTGCGACGAATCAGAGGAGCCAAAGAAAAAATTCCGGGTCAAATTGACCCAGTGTGTACGGGAGGGATATAAAGTACAAACGTATTATACGCACGTAACCGATGAGCAAAAAGAAATCTTTTCGTGCAAGGAATCGAAGAAGCGAAAAAAAAAAATCCGGGTCAAATTGACCCAGCGTGTACGGGAGGGGTAAAAAGTAAAAACGTATTATACGACGTAAGCCAAAGTCGACGAAATTGGATTGAATTGCACCTTGGGTCAAATTGACCCAGTGTGTACACGAAGCGTAAAAAATAAAGGAAAGTACATGAGAAATGGTGAAAAAGTTGAACAAAATTATGCGTTGTCGTGTTACAGAGGTCTGGAGCACGAGAACGTATTGCTGCCAGGAGGAAGGTTGCAACTCCGGTCCTTCATTGAGATCGACATCGAGCGTGTTATGGGCGTTGGGAATCTCGACGATCTCAATAATCCTCGGTTCGAGTCTTCTTCGTGGCTAACTCCGACCCATCTTTGATCATTTCAACGACATCCTATGAAACTAAAGAACAACAAAAAAGAAACAAAATCAAGAAAAAAAAAGTATATTAAATTAACAAAAATAACAATAATAATAATTAAACAGAGAAACGGTACTCGTCGTCGCAGCGTGTAACGAGGTCCGTCAGTTATTATCAGCTGTAGCAAACGGAACTATCTGGAGTATCGTCTATCTCCGGCTCGGCATTTGTTATTATTATTATTATTATCATTATTAACAATACTATCGTTATTATTACGATTACAATGCTTTAGCCGAACATTCGGAGAGAATTTGCTGTCGTCCCTTCCAAGCTTTTTATCACACGTCGTACTTAAAGAAATGCCGCCTGCTCCCCTCGCATTTGTACACTCACGTTATTTAAACTTATCGTAATATTAGCCGCTGAATAACCGAACGAAACGAGCAGGACCGAATGAATATTAATATTTATATCGCTTTATCTAACATGTATTTTAAAATCACTCATTCGTCACGTTTGCTCTGTCAACAAGACAAAAAACAATCTCGTTTACAGCCCATTATTTATTTTCAAACATAACCTCGCTACTCTCGACAATGATGGACGTGGTGTGCCCCTCGCTGACAGGTTATACCAAAGAAAGAACGAAGCCAAAGTTTGTAAATATGAAAAGGGCTCGTACGAGACACCGGCGCATTTATTATTGTCGATTATTCAATTTTCGGGAATATCAGGGGAAAAAAACGACACTTTCGTTGCGGGAAGGAAAACAAAAACACTTTCACACGCTTGAATTTTCGTAAATTCGCTTTATCCCTTTCGTACTTTCTGCGCGAATGGACAAGACTCCGGCAATATTCGTGAGCGAACCTCCTGCTTGAACGTTTCTGTCGAGTTTTCACACAATCAGTCTGTTATTAATCTACTAAATTATTACGAGCAACCAGAGAACAGAAGAAAAAAAATGAGTCTTGTGATATAAACCCCGCCGACGTGCGGAAACCAAGCGAGAAAAACAAATTTCTCCTTGCGCGTTTGGTGGATATTTTACGGATTCGGTGAAGAGCTTGTTGTTGTCAGTGCGGTCGCTCCGCGAGACAAGTTCACGAGAGTATGCAAAGGTATATAGACAACATTGCCGAAAAGAGGGAGCGAGAGAGATATCCGAACGGAAACACCAAACTCACTCTCTCGCTCCGCCACCACACCGCGTTACCAGCTGCACTGCGGTACAACACTTTTACTGCTACGCTCGAAACCATCTCGTTCGACCAAACAGCCATATATTCCGCTCAACGTACAACCCGCCTATCCACCGAGCATAGTCACTTCCCGTTGTAACATAAAACCTCTTAATACGTCACAGGAAAACAAAATTTAGCGACGAATTTCCAATTACCAAAATTTCTCGGATAAGATCAATCCGAGAACCGAACGAAATTCCGAGGAATTCTGTTGCTCGACGAATTCCGAGAATCCCAACGTTCGCGGTGCCGAAGTTTTATCGATAAATTCGTCGAAAAGGTTTATTTCCGAGATTTTGTGTTTCGATCGATAAAAAATGCGAAAAAATCGATATTTTTTTTTATTCAAGTCTCGTAAGCAATTTTTCTCCTAACTCTGAGAACCGCGGAATTGTCGAGAAAGGAAAATCAGTGTTCGAATCAGTAACGATCCAGTGGGCCAAAGCAATTGCGATCGGGAGTAAATATTCGCGTGAAAACTTCGTGCGAGCACGGCCGGCCGCGGTAGAGTGTTTAATGTCGAAGGTTGTTTGGTTCTGGCGATGCCGCGTCGCGAGGCACTCGAGAACTCTCACCGACGAGGAGAGGTAAACAACAACGACGTACGTACGAGCGTAGAAAAATAGTGGAGAAAAATTAAGAAAGCTCGTAAACTCGACATTTCATTTCGAAGCGCAGGCTCGCCGATGAATCCCCGCCCGGGTAACACGTACTTTTTTCAAATAGTCAAATTCGTTTTGATTACACGATCACGAGCAATCATACCCAGACAAGAGTTAAAAAAAAAATAAATAAAAAGAAATATTAAAAATAACAAAAAAAAACCACGAAATCAACACTCGCGTAGGTTATGCACGATAAATATAATATCAATTATTCATACTCTACTATTACCAACTATTTACCTAATTGCTACTAAAATATCAATGAAAAATGAACTACTAATAATTGTTTACGTAATATTACTATTAAAAAACAAAAAAAAAACACTAAAAACAAACGATGGCACGCTGAACAAGGAATCTTTCGAAAATGGTTGACTTTCGGCACAGTAAACGCAAAAAACGGCTGAAGCATCCTTTAAACTTTCGAGAATCACAAAAAATACAAAAAAAACAGCATCAACGTTATTTTCTCGCGAAACATTAAACTTTTACGACCACCTTTATCGACGATTCCTCTTTTTCGGATGCTCTTTCGATTTGGCTCTCCGAGGTCCCACGTTTACGAGACGATCCTAACCTCTCGCGAGAGTGTCAATCGATTCTGTGGAAATCACCGGTTCCCGAAACCAAAAAACTTCGATAAATTCAAAATTCCCAAGAAAAAAACTTTCCGAGTAATAAGATTCGTCAATTTTATATATTGCCGCGGCAATTCCGAAAAAGTTCATTCAATCCAAACTCCAAAGATCATTTTGGGACTTGGAAGAGAAAAATCGGGAGGTGATTGAAAAAAAGTATTACGAAATGAAAAAAAAAAGTTTGATTATACTGTCGCGCCATATTGAACAATCGAGACTCGCATCGATCCATTTAAAATAAAATACATCGTAGATCGATGATAGAATATTATAATAGTTATAATTTTTTGTTATTATTATTATACTTATATATATTATATATAAATATATATTATTATATAAATGATAAATATTATTACAAAAGATCGTAGATATAACGAGAAATTGCTTCATTAGCGTTAATCAGCGATTACTAATTCATTAATACAGAGCCACTACTTCGACACTCCTCCCCCCCCCCAACCTTCAATTTTCCCTTATCGAATATACATCGAGAAAATGAAGAAAAAAACAAGAAAAAAAACGTGTAGTTAGCGTTTGTGTAGTTACATATACTTACCCGTTATATATACGAAGATCCAATTAGTAGGAGAGATTTGTGTGTACTATTGGCATCATTGCCAGAGATGGAGGTTATACACTCTCGGACCCATACACGACATTTGTACGTTAAAAAAACGGTAATAAAATGAAAGGAAAAATAAAAGGAATGGAATGTGTAGGGAAATGAAAAGTCTGGTACATATTGACGAAAAAACCTCATAATAATAATGACGTAGACGAGATGGTGAAAAAATATCGATTACTCCGATCGTTTTTTAATATTCGTAGCAGGTAAAACGAGAAGAAACAATCATCGCTCATACCGTTCGACTTTTTATCCCTTTTTTTCTACGCCTATCGAGTGTGTCAATGTTTTTTCTTTGTTTTTCGTTTTTCTCATCGAATAAACGCAGTACTCTTATTGCGAATGATCGGCGTCGACGCAAGCACCGCGACGTGCAAAATATTTCACACACAGTAAAACTGTGTGGGTGGGGCGAAGGA
The DNA here is from genome assembly GCA_030522525.1 of Campopleginae sp. 14b. Classification (NCBI taxonomy): domain Eukaryota; kingdom Metazoa; phylum Arthropoda; class Insecta; order Hymenoptera; family Ichneumonidae; species Campopleginae sp. 14b. The sequence continues at coordinate 45,044 of JAPYYS010001710.1, forward strand.
AACGAGGGACAGAGGGAATGGGAGAAAATAAAATACAATCGTATGGTTTTAAACGAACACAACAAAACGGTGATTTTTCAACCAACTTTGTTACAAAAATAACCGCGAGTTCGATCTTGTAGCTGCACTCTCGACTGGCCCGACCAAGCCACAAAGAGCTCAGTGACATTTTCCCAACGGCCGATCGCCGCCTCCTCCCCCACACCCCTCCTCTTTCTCTCGCGCCCTCTCGCTCTGTCTGTACGTGACAATTAAACATTCCGAAACACGAATAGCCCAAAGTACATTGTGGACCGTTCGAGCCTCAACCCCCTCTACCCACCTCCCTCATCAATTCGTTATATACACTCTCCACGCAAAATTTACCGTTGAATCAACAATTATTCGTCACAGAGTTATAACGCGTTCCCCCCGAAACCCCTCACCACCACACACTCCCTTTACGATCGACCTCCAACACTTTCCCAACTACTTCGCGGCCATCACGATTTTTTTGTGTTTGCTTTGGAAATAAGTCAAATACGATCGTACAATAAATGCTTTCATTTCCGAAATTCGACATAACCAATAAAAAATTTTCAATTTTTTTGCCACTTCGTATTTTATCGAGCCGCCACGACGAAAAATTATTTTGTTTACTGCCGGTCGAGTTTTGTGCCTAAAATTGTTTATTCAACTTTATCATTGTCACTGCTATTATTACTATTCGTCACGAAGAGACGCTGCATGGCATGGATATACGTGCCGGGTTTTTCGAACACGAACTCTTTGGCTCGTTTTATCTAGTACTCCCGCGATAATCGAGATGGCGCATCTGGTAACGTTTACGTGCTGTTTGTTGCCAAGTTTCTCCCTTGCCCTTGTTTTTATATACATCCGTGCAATGCAAACTAATTTTTGCTGCTCTTGCTCCACACTTTTTACAAAGGCGCGAAGCTGCACACGTGTGTGTGTGTGGGTTTGTACGTGGTGACACGCGTACAGCGAACCCCGTGCTATGGAACTGCCGGGACATGATAACGAAATGCTGACGTTTACACCAAAGCGTTTCTCCCCCTCTCTCTCTCTCTCTCTCTCTCTCTCTCTCTCTCTCTCTCTCTCTCTCTCTCTCTCTCTCTCTCTCTCTCTCTCTCTCTCTCTCTCTCTCT
>JAPYYS010001711.1:0-25359 GCA_030522525.1 Campopleginae sp. 14b
TTTTTTTTTTTTTTTTTTTTTTTTTTTTTTTCTTTTAAAAAAAAAAAAAAAAATTCTTTATCGAAGCTCCGCATTCCAAATGAGTGGCCAACGAGATCGACCGATTTTCGGTGGCTGCGTGAACCGAATAAATTCAGCAAATAATAAAAAACAGACAAACGGAGGAAATTTTTTTTTTTTCTTTTTTTTTTAATATTAAAATCTTGACCTAGCCAAATCGAATGCTTCTTTTACGTGAACCCTTAATATTCTGCAAAGATTTCGTTCTAGTTGTCATGGAAATATCGACAGATTGGATTTTAATTTTTTTTTTTCACCGATTTCGGCGAGATTTTTAAATTTTTTCCAATTTCTCGTATTTCCTCGTATTTGTTATTTTTTTTTCGCCAGGAAACTTAATTACTTGTCAGACTCTTGGCTACATCAAAAGAAAATGTCGGAGAGCCGCTCCTAAATTATTTAGAATGCCAAAAAGACGAGCATTATCAAGATTCACGAGCTCCTCCTATTCAAATCTCTTCTCCTTTTAGTCCTGTCCTTCGTAGGATCGATGGATCGATTTTTTCCTTTGCCCCGCGCCACAAAGTCTTTTTGGGGCTCGTTTATACCTGCAGACCGACTCAATGCGCCGCTTTTACTCCCAATATCCATTTATAAAGATTATCGTCCCGCATAACATCGCCCAACATTTCCATTTGAGAGAAATCATAAATAAGGAACGACAAAATTTTGTGAAAAAAAAAAACAACCAACTGTTCCAGACGAACGTCGGATCCATCCTTGTGTGCATCAACTCTTATACCGACGTTGGTAACCCTTTGACCTTGACGAGTACCAGAGCGGTTCCTTTGGCTCCGCAGCTCAACAAGGTCGTCCAGGAAGCCGTGAGACAACAATCTGAGACCGGGTATCCCCAGGCAATCATCCTATCCGGTGAGAATAAAACAAAAAAATTCCTCGAATCCAACAAAACATCGAGTTACTCGCAATTTTCATGAAAGCTCCTCAGAGACTCGGTGATAAATGGGAAATGGGAAATTCGTAAAAAAAATCGTTTTTCGCTTCGGTATTTTCGTAGAGACTCGGTCAAAATTTTAAAAAATCGAATTAAAAGTGTTTATCGACTTTTTCGCTTTTTATTTCCATTTTTTTTGCATTAATTTTCATGAAAGCCCCTCAATTTTTTGTCCTCAATTATTTTATTATTAGTCGATGAGAAAAAATAATAATTTCCGTCTGGAATTTTGTCAGGCACCAGTGGATCCGGCAAAACTTATGCCTCGATGTTGTTGCTGCGACAATTGTTCGACGTCGCTGGAGGTGGTCCAGAGACGGACGCGTTCAAACATTTGGCAGCAGCTTTCACAGTGCTCCGATCTCTTGGCTCAGCCAAAACTGCCACCAATTCCGAAAGCTCGAGAATCGTGAGTTTCCATTTTTTTTAATCGAATTTTTGATCGATCCTGCGAATTAAATAAATAATAAAATGCCTTCTCGGCGTCCCATTGAGTTACGAATCTTCCAAAATTCCTCAGGGTCATTTTATCGAGGTCCAGGTTACCGACGGTGCTCTATACAGAACCAAAATCCACTGCTACTTTCTCGATCAAACGAGAGTCATCAGGCCACTTCCCGATGAAAAAAATTACCATATTTTTTATCAGATGCTCGCCGGACTGTCTCACGACGAACGAGGTGAATATTAAACTCTCCAATTGTTTATTTTTGCTCGAAACTGTCGAAGGTCGAACGGTCACCCAACGAAATACTGACCCGAACCTGGAAAACTCGAGAAATCATCAAAACCTCGCAGCTTTCCATGCCCCATGGAGAAAAAATTCCCATCACCAGCAACTAATTAATTTTTTTTCCCATGATTAATGATCCCCAGTAAAACTCAATCTCGAGGGTTACAATTTGAAGAACTTGAGGTACCTCCAGTACGGGGATACGAGGCAGGACGAAGCTGAGGATGCGATTAGATTTCAAGCCTGGAAGGCGTGTCTGGGTGTCCTCGGTATTCCTTTCCTCGATGTCGTAAGGGTTCTCGCTGCAGTCCTCATTCTCGGCAACGTTGGCTTTACCGATGGATCGGGTGTCGAAGTCGGCGTCATCGGCGAAAATGAATTGGGCTCCGTTGCTGCACTCTTGGGAGTCCCACCTCCTGCTTTGCTCCGAGGACTCACATCGAGGACTCACAATGCACGGGGCCAACTTGTCAAATCCGTGTGCGATGCTAACATGGTGAGTCGAACGTTAAATCAACAATTTTTACCATTTTTCCTCCAAGTGTTTCATTGCTGACGTTGGGAGATGCGGAAATGATTTTTTTTTCTTTTTTTTACATTTTTTCTCACGTGGTTTTCCCTTAAAGTCGACATTTTTCGAGATTTTTTAAAAAAATTCACGATTTTTGGTCCATTCCGATTTTTTAATCGGTTACTTATGTCCGGAAGACGATTTAGGGATGAAATTCAAAAGAATTCAAAATTGTTGCCCTTTAGTCCAACATGACGAGGGACTCGTTGGCGAAGGCCCTTTATTGTCGAACAGTAGCGACGATAGTTCGAAGGGCGAATAGCCTGAAGCGTCTGGGTTCGACCCTCGGGACGTTATCGTCAGATTCGAACGAATCTGTTCACAATCAGGCCGAAGTAACCAGCCAGCATGCTTCGACGATCGGCAGTTCTGCAGGTGAGAGAAAAGACGGCAATGTCGGGTGAATTTTGGAAAAAAAAAAAAACATGTCTAGGATCGTGAAAAATGAAAAATTAATGCAAAATTTTGAAAACTCTGGGCATAAAAAGGTGGCACCGGTTCGAGGAGCATGACTGCACTGAACAACGCGGTTAGACACGCGACAGATGGTTTCATCGGGATCCTCGACATGTTCGGTTTCGAGGATCCAAAGCCAAGCCAACTGGAGCATCTCTGTATAAATCTTTGTGCGGAGACGATGCAGCACTTTTACAACACTCACATATTCAAGAGCTCGATCGAGAGCTGCCGAGACGAGGGAATACGTTGCGACGTCGAGGTCGACTACGTCGACAACGTGCCTTGCATAGACCTCGTATCATCATTGGTGAGAGACATATACACATCTTCAATTCTTCGCTTTTTGCTTTTGCGTAGGGAGCAACCTATGTGTAGGTTTTCGTGTCTCCATTTACAGGATATCGCAGGAATCGTGTTGGCAATTTTTTCAGGAACGAATCATGAAATTCTGAAGCAAAAAGTCCTTGGCCATTTTTCTCTACGACGTACGGTTCGCGAGATTTTAATTAGTTAGTTAAAAGGGGCGGGCCCGCGCTGGGCCCGCCCCTTTCGCTCCATACGCGTGCTCCATTGGCTCTCACTGAATGAATCGATTTCTCGAGAACGAGACGTCGCAGAGAAAAATGCCTCAGGACTTTTCTCTTCAGAATCCGATTACCTATCATTTCCGCTAACTTGAAAAATGAATCTGACGACATCCGGTATATAAAGCAGTTACGAGCGGTTAGGGACGTATCGTATCTTTCTGAAACATTTCCTTTACGATTCCAACTTCCCAACTCCCTGTGGCTCAATAATCCATTTGACAAATAGCATGCTCTTTTTTTTCCTTCACTCCAAGTCCTTTCCATCCTTCCTTGTTCATCCTTTCTTTCCTCCCATACTCGAAAACGATACTTGAACAATCACGAACAACCAGGTTTACGAATATTCTCGTTTACTCGTTGCCTCAACAGCGAACAGGATTACTGAGCATGCTCGACGTCGAATGCTCGATACGGGGCACCGTCGAGAGCTACGTAGCCAAGGTCAAAGTGCAGCACAAGCAAAATCCACGGCTATTCGAGCCACGAATCGTCGATTGCAGATCCTTCGGGATACAACACTTTGCTGGACGAGTCACGTACGACGCTTCTGACTTTTTAGGTAAGTCGGAATCGTCCCAACTTTTGCTCATAAAAATCGTTGCCCAAACGACTTTGGCACATCAAAGCAGAACCAAAAAATCATCATCCCTTCCTTTTTCCACCATCAATCTTTTCTTTCTTGCTCTCAGACACAAACAAAGATGTCGTCCCGGACGATCTTGTCGCTGTTTTCTACAAACACACCTGCAACTTTGGCTTTGCCACTCATCTATTTGGCAGCGAACTCAAAGCACTTTACGCCAGTGATATCGTCCCTAGAGGTGTCAGCTTCAGAATATCGCCAACTTCCCATACCGACCTGTAAGTGGACATATCTACTGACCCGCTACAAAAATCCCATTTTTTATTTTTCCCACCTCTTCGTCATGTTTTTCTAGACGTTTTTTCTTCTATGACATATGCCCGTTTATGTAGAACTTTTCGTTGTACGATTGATTTTAGTTTAAACGGTGACGAGCCGATCTCGACGCTGACGCAAGATTTCCACACGCGTCTGGACAATCTTTTGCGGACCCTCGTCCACGCGAGGCCCCATTTTGTCCGGTGCATACGAAGCAACGCGACCGAAACTCCGTTGCATCTCGATCGTGGGGTCGCCATGCGACAAATAAGATCGCTCCAAGTCCTTGAGACTGTGAATTTAATGGCTGGAGGTTATCCTCATAGAATGCGATTCAAGGCTTTCAATTCTCGCTATCGTCTGATCGCTCCCTTCAAACAATTACGACGAGCCGAAGAACAAGCTGTCGAGGACACTAAGCTCATTTTACAAAATGCACAACAAACCAAAAGCAAATTTGGCGCCAGCACTAGTTGGGCTCTTGGCAAGAGACACATTTTCCTTAGCGAAGGCATTCGACAACAACTCGAGAATCTTCGATCCGAAACCAGAAGAAAAGCTGCCACAGCTATTCAGGTAACTTTTTCTTTCTTTTTGCCCCAAAAATTCGTTTATTTCGATTTTTGGCATCGATTTTTATTTTTATTTTTATTTTTTTTAAATTTTGAATTTTTGGAAATTTTGTCTCATTCGCTGCCACGTCTAGTCAACTTGGCGAGGCTGGAGGGTACGGAAAAGATGGCCGATACGCAAATCGACCATCAATGTCAGCGGCGGTCTTGGTCCGAAGCTAAATCAGCAAAACGTCAATTCCACCAGTCACCAGAGGAATGGAACGAGCGGAACGGCCACTGGAACAGGAACTCGTCCCAGGCCACAGCCCATCGCTGGTACTCCACCTCCTGACCCTTCCGAAAAATGTGCTGATCAAAAAATGATTCAGCAAACCTGCACTCTCTTCGGCCTCGATCTCGTGAGTTTTTTTCTCTCAAAAAACAAACAATTTTTTTAAAAAGGCGGTTTGAAAAATATTTTTTCGAAATGTTGTTCATTTCTTTTGGTCCAAATCCAATGAAACGATTTTTGATCAACGGAATTTATCTTGAAAAGTGCAGGATATATGCAGGATAATTGATAATTGTATTTCGATACCATTGAAAATGATCTGCAATAGGAACGACCACCACCGGTTCCACCCAGTCGCTCATACACTGTCACCGGAAACACCAAACTCGGTTATCCCCAGACGAGAGTCATGAAAATGCCTTTCCCAGGTGAGGAAATTTATTTCTCATGAATTATTAATTATTAGTCTCGAAATCATTTATTTCATATCAGTGATCAATAAATTACGAATCAATTACGAGAATCGAAATATTTTCAATTCCTGTTTCATTTTTTCACGAATCATTTTGTATTTTTGGTGTGATTTTTGTTCCATTCGAATTTACTGTCGATCCAAATTTGAAAAAGACGGATTTCCAATTAGAAATAAAAAATAAAAATATTTATTTTTTAAATAATTGATTTTTCATTTTTGCCTGAATTGTTTTATTATTTTTGCTGTGATTCTGTGTCGATTCGAATATGCTGGCAATGAAAATTTCAAAAATACGAAGTTTCAATGTAAAAAAATAATAGAATTTTATTTTTTTGGTTTTAATTGTTAAATATGGCGAATAATTGATTTTTCATTTTTTGAATTTACTCAGAAGAAGGCGAGGGTGAGGTGGTCCTGCTAAAGGGTGAAACAGTCCTCGTGATAGGTGCGTCACCTCGTCGAGGCCATTTGCTCGTCGAGCACAACAACACGACCCTGCACGTGCCTTACCAATTTATGGAGCTCAAGCCATGTAACATAAACGTATAAAATTTTTTATTTATTCCGAGCGATCTAGTGCGATCGCAAAGTGCAACGAGAGCCGATAATATTGCCATAAAGTTTATAAACTATTTTTGTCCCGGTGAAAAAAGTAAAAAATAAAAATCGAGAATATCGGGACCGAAGACAAAGTGGCGGAAAGAGAAAAGAGCACAGAAAATCCTGGAAAAGGGGCTTGAAATGTTTTTCGAAAGAGAAAACATCAAAAAATATTAAATTCTTTTTTTTTTAATTTATCGAAGATTTTTTTTTTCAATTTACACCACGACGGTCCCTCGAAATTCTGAAGGATGCTCGGACGTTGGCAAAGCCGAAAAAGACACGACGAAGCCTCGGAGCTCGAAAATAAACAAAGAATCACTCATTTCCGTACTTCCCATTTTCTTCTCGGTGGATAAAAAGAGTTCGACGAGACTCCAGTTGAAAATCGTCAAATGGTATTATTCAGAATCCATACGTAAAATATATTTTAAGAGAAATACGAGATTTTAAGAATTTCTCGATTTACAGGAAGAGAGAAACAAGAGACCCATTTATTTTATATTTGTACAAGAAATAAACATCGCAAAGAAATAAGAAAAATTTTAAACAAAATGCAGATTATCTGTAACGAAGGATATTAATTAGCATTACCAATTGATAAAACTCATTATTGTTTATTATTAATAATTGTATTATTATTAACACAATGTATTGTTTGGTCTCCGAAATCTTCTTACAAAAGACACGCGAAAGATCGGTGAAAACTCGAGTCAATCAAGGTTCTCTTCTAAAACGATTTATATTTCGATCGAATCGTATATCAAATTGAGAGAAAACCTTGAACTTATACTAATTCCATTAAATGTATAAACTTCTGTGACATTTGTATAACGCTTATCATTTTCTTCAAGAATCCAGCAGAGAAATAGCGAGAGATAATACAAACATTTTCGGGCCGGACACGTCTTCACTGTTTATTAGATTTTGCTTCTAATTAAATGAAGAAAAAAAAACGATAAGCATTAGACTCGAAATGATTTGTTTTTTTTTGGGATTTTTCTTCATTTTTTCGGGAGTCATTTTTTTTCCCAAGTTTTTTTCTATTCATCAGTTTAGTGGAGGTTTCAATTTTTTTTTAGGGGAGTTGAAAACAAAAAATGATGAGCATAAGACTCGAAATTCAAAAACAAATTGATTGCCTTTTTTTAAAAATTATTTTATTAGTCAAAAAAATATCGTGAACGGAAAAAGTGGTCATTTTTTTTTCCAACGAGACTCCAAAATTGAAAATTGTTCGAACCAGAGTCTTGAGAATCGGGGGAGGGGGTAAGGCGAACGATTTATAAGGGTTGATTCTCAAAAGCAACGTCTCCTCTGCCGCTAGAGATTCAAACACACGCATGTTTTGACTTCGAGGAAGAGAGAAAGGGAGAGGAAAAGGTGAAATGATGATTCAAGTTTACTTGGAATGGTAAAGGAAGGAAGTTCAGCTCAGTGGTCCCCTTTGACACTTTCGTGTCGTCAGCAATCCCACTGAATGTTTCCTCCATCACTTCTATACCCCTTTTCCACCCTCTCTCTCTCTCTCTCCCTCGTTTCGGTGTTCCTGGCTCGTCTGAGAGTTCTGACTTCATATTTACTCTTCGTGAAAACATCCCAGGTTATATAACGCATCACGAAACATCAGGACGCGTCAAAGAGGAAAGTGAAGTAGCTGGCTCGTAATTGTGGTGGCATGTGTCTCTTAGCACTTGGAGAAATATATTCCTGGACCGAAAATCCCCGGAATCTTTAACGACCGAATAAATTTTGAACATCAACTGTTCCTAATTTTTTGTTTTCCAGTTTCGCATTCGTCGATTCGATCCAAATTCGTAGGACGAAAAAATGATGAAAATTGAACAAAAAATAATTGAGGGGCAAAAATGTCGAGATTTTTTTCCTTGGCTCGATTTTTTTGTTGTTGTGTAGAATTTTTCAGGAACTTGAATCTTAAGGCAGTCTCGTGGGATGGGAAGATAAAAATTGCGAAGAAGAAGGAGAGATTGAGGGAAAATCAGAAAACTGAAAATAAGGAAAAGGAAAATAAAATAATGTCGAGAATCGCGAGTAATTTACGCGTAATCGAGTCGCGGCGACATCTCATTTCCGGTTGTGTCAAATCCCCGTAGAATTTGCGATCCAGAGGGAAAAGACCGCGTGCTCGTGGTTTAAATTAAAAAATATATTAATATTCATCTTTATCCCGAGTCGAGTATGTATTCGAGGAAAGAGATAAAAAAAATGTATTTTTTTTAATTTCTTTTGACGATGACGTGACTACATTTTTGCATCTTCTGGTTTTTCCTCTCCGTCCCTCTCTCTCCCTCTCTCTCTCTCTCTCTTTTATTCTTCCTGCTGTATCTCACGCTTTTCTGTAGGATTCCCACTGGGAACAAATTCCCCGGACTGAACGACGAAAGAAAATGGGCAAAGCTTCGTGCGCGCCAGAGAGAAAATCTGTAACTCGCGGAGGCAATGGCTCTGGTTTTCTCTACTGATTCGCGAATTCCATCCTGTATCTATAGAAAACTGGGAGGCTGGGGTAAAATGGTCCGGAGGGGCAAAAAGAGGCAAAAATTGATTTTTTTTTTTTTTTTTTCGTTCGAGCTCGTCAAAATTATTTGCTTTCAATTTTTCACAGTGTTGTCGAGGATCGATTAGTCCTTCGGGGGCCATGTTATTCGAAAAACCATAAAAAACCGAAGCATTTTTTAAATTTAATTTAAAAAAAGTTTTTTTTTTAAATGGAAATTTGTATTAATCTAAAATGTTCCGTTAAGAAATTATAGCAATTTTTTTTTTTTCATCTTCCCGGTCCAGGCTCATGCAGTGCCCCATTTTCTTCTGCTTATCCTGTTCCATTTTGCCCCAGACATCCTCCCACATATACCTATACAGCGAAAATCTCACAGAAGCACGAGAAACACTCGTTTTGCCTTCGCCCAAGCTCTCAAGAAAAAGCAGAGGACGAAAGCGAATGATAGAGAAAGAGAGAGAGGGAGAGACAGACGAGCTTTAATGCAATTGAAAACACAGCTTATCCCGTGAGAGGAAAACGCGCTGGATGCGAGCCACGCATATATACTTTGCATATTTATATGCCCATCTGTGCTTTTTACGATGTATGTGTGGGACGTGTATACAGACATAAAATCATATGTACCCATAACCCATCATGTGCCATACTTGTCGAAAAAACCGAAAAAAAAACAAAAAAACAAAAAAACTCAACATTTTTTAAACAATTTTATAAAAATTATTTGAGTCCAAGATTTTCAGCTAAAACATTATATAAATTGAAAAAACCTATGGAGAAACTCGAGCAAGAAAACTTTTTGTAGAATTTTCGTGATTTTTGAATTTTTTCCGCTAATTTTTTTTTTCCTCGTTCTTAATAACTTTCTCGAATCAAATTCAACAAGAAAGAAGATTCAAAAAGTAATTTGAGATCGATAAGAATTTATTTCATGAAGTATTACATTTTTCTGCTTTTTTTTTCTCATTTTTTTCGAATTTTATTACGAACAAGTTTTTAAAAAAACCGGAAAAACTAAACATTTGAAAATATTTCAAAAAATTTTGTCAAAGTTCATAAAGAATTCGATTCTGAGCAAAATCATGATCAAAATTGAAGAAAACTTTGAAAAACTCAAGCGAGAATTTTTTTTATAGAATTTTCGTATTTTTGAATTATTTTTCGCAAATTTTCTTTATCCTCTCGTTTTAAATAATTTTTCTCAATAAATTCCAACAAAAACAAAAATCGAAAGAGTAATTTAAGATAAAAAACTATTTTATTTGAGAAATGATTGAATTTTGTTATTTTTGTTATTTTTTTTTTCGATAAAATTCGGAAATTGATGTTATTTGAAATTTGTGTTATTAATGGAGACACGGAATTTTGAGGAAATGAATTTTTTTGCTTGGAACGCAATTGCGTGAAAAAATTGGCGAATCCATTTGTTTCCGCTCGAGATTGACAAATTTGGCTGTTGACGATTCCACACGTAACGCGACATGCATATTTTTTCGATGTCGAGAGACGAGGAACTCGTGAGAGGTGCGTATAGAAGCGATTGCTCGTCTCTGGCAACTGGGAAAGGGCTCAATGTTTGTCTGACACAATCTCCACCCCCAAACACATACACGCGTCTTTATCCCACTCCCCTGACATTTCTTTTACCGTTTTTTATCCATTTCTCGTTCAGTGCGATTCCACGGCTGAGAAATTCCCTTGGGAGCTTGATCGAATAGAGAGAGCACCCAGGAAGAGTTCCTACCCCGAGCCGAGCTCCGCCTCTTTTTGGTTTTCGAAGTGCTAACGAAAAAAACATCGAACAAGTTCATCCACGAGAATATATTGACGAAAAATGTCCAGTTCAGCCAAAAATTCGAAACGGTTTACCAAAAAACTCTCCAGAGTTCTTTTCAAAATGGAAAAAAAAAAAATCGATAAAAAATTGAGATCGATAGAGAAAAATGGATGAAAAAAAAACAGGAAAACAAAGTTTTCCCAAAAAACGTTGAAGAGATCGCAGGCTTGTGATTTGTACCAGCCCTTCGTGCCTCCAAAGTATTCTCCCGAGGCTGGTATTCGAAATCGCGTCTCTGGTTTTTTTGTTTTGTTTTGTTATTTTTTTTGTCCATTTTCCCACGAAGGGAACAGAGCCATGGATCAGAAAAGTTTTTCGTCTCGAGACACGATTTCGTACGAACTTGTACAGAGGAATAAAAACAAGTATGAATGCAGAAAAGCAGAGGCAAAGTGAGTTTCATATTCGTATGGAATTCGTAGTTTTTTGGGGCGTGGGAAAGCCCCCGAAAAAGATAAGAAGAGTGAGAGCGAGTGGGAAAGAGGAAACGGGGCACGAAATATCGAGAGGAGCTTGGTACGAACCAATCGCGCCAGGACATCGCGATATGCCGATAAAAATGACAAAGTTGCAAACTTTTCGAGCCCTCCAGGCTCCGCGATCTCTCTCGTTTTATCCCCTTGAAAAAAGCCAACTAAAAACAGACGAAAAACAATATCCGAATCTTCACTTTTCTTGGATTGCCTCTCCACATTTTATCGGAGACGAAACTTTCGTCTCCTTGACTTGTATTCCCATGTTTCTTTTCTCCTTATTCATGCGTCAATCGAGATTGCGTGCTTTTTCATATTTATAAATAACCAGTCGATTTATTTGTCCACGAAAACGAGGCCAAAGCGTTTCCATCATCATTTTCTTCTTTTTTATTCCCCCAATAAACTTTATACCAATCCATATCAATCGGAATTTATATTCGAACACGCTTCGTACCCAAACTTCGATTCATCGCGAGGCTTTGAATATTTGCATTGAAATATGTGGATTAATGAATTTTTATCATTTATTTTTGCTCCGAAACATTTTTCCACGATCAGAAAGTCAAAAACTCTCTGAATTTGCTTTTTTGTCCACTCCGTTCGTAAACTATACGGTTTGTCGCAAGGCTCTGAATATTCCATTCGAACAACGCAGATAAATGCATTTTTTTACTCGTTTTTTTGTTTCAAAACATTTTTCTACGATCAAAAAGTCGAAAACTTTTTGGATTTGCTTTTTTGTCCTTGGAGTTCGTATAAACTACGATTTATCGCGAGGCTCTGAATAATTAATCAAAAAATGCAGATTAATGAATTTTTTAATAATTTTTTTGGCTCCGAAACATTTTTTCACGATAAAAAAATCAAAATCTGTTTGGATTTTCTTTTTAGTCCTTTGTTTCTATAGATTCATTATCTCGTCATCGTTAATTATGAGGAAGGAAACTGGAGGGTGAAAAAATGAGAAACCACGAAGCTTTTATGTTCAACCAGTCGATGCTCTAGCCTTTCTGTTTATTTGGTAACGCATACATACATTAACCATCGTAGTTTGTTTTTCTTCGTCATCCACTTAAATCTCTTTAAACGTTTTTTATTGGTTAAAATAAAAAATGGATAGGAGAATTTTAGGGACCAGGGTGAGGGTCACACTGTTCGTTACGTTGATATAATTATTGAGTGTTTTTCATCTTTTAATAATCGCATCAGATTGAGTGCCACAGAGAAGCAAAGTTTTCTCTGCAGGCCTCCCACTCGTCGTTTCGATTCTTCTCCATTTTATTGTTACTCTTTATTTTTCTTGCTCTCTTTATCTTTTAATACGAGGCTAAAATCATTAGAAAAATACATAATTTACGAGCTAATTAAACTCTTGGAAATAAATTGAGTTACTCGAGATTTTTATTTCTCTAACGCATAATCGCTCTTGTAGTCGACGTGTCGTTCGTTTCGGTGGCTCTCGTGTCAGTGTTTAGTTATTTTCATGCTCTCTGGCTTCGTGTCTATCTGTATTCGTGTCTTTAGTTTTTTCGCCACCCAAAGATTAATCGATTGGCTAAGAAAAATAGTGAAAATTTCGTTCGATCGATCGGGAGGGAATAAAAATTGAAATTATTTTCCTTCGGTCTTAGGAATTCGAGGAAAATTGAAGAAAAAGAGTGAAAAATTTCTTCATCATTTTCGACGTCCAAAAATTAATCGATCGGCCACGAAAATCAGTGGAAATTTTATTGGATCGATCCAGGGGAATAAAAAATTGCAATTATTTTCCTCGGTCGTACAAATTCAAAGAAAATTGAAGGAAAAACGTGTAGAAATGTGTTTTCACTTTGGAAAATGATTTCCAATGACGATTGTGAGTAAAAGTAGAGAAATGGGTGGAAATTCTGTTGAGCCAATCAATTGAATCGTTGCTGACTACAAAACACTGTGGAAGATGATAAAACGAGAGACAAAAACGAGATATTATTGTTAAAAAGGTGACGTTCGTTGATATGTCTACTTAATCGGAAAAAAGATTATTATTGTACGGCTTTGGGGCAGTGGACGAGGACCGCAGGGATATTTAGCGAGTTTATTCGTTGATAAAATTTTTGAAAATTGGATCGAGTCGTGCCAACTGCCCGTTATCAATCGCTCATTTTCTCAGAACGTTTCACTTGATTTCATTCGTAAATCGTTTGCTTTTTAGATTTTAATCGTTCGATCACACACTCAGACATTTTTTACACCAAAATTCACTCTTAAGTTAAACGCTTCGACGAATAATTCACTAAATTTTGTCTCGTGCGAGTTGAAAAAATGAAAAAACAAATATCGAGGAGAGTTTGATTGGAAAATTATCGATTTCCTGTGCGCTCGGCGCCAGTAAAACCGAAAAATTTCGTTTCCGGTGTTCGAAACAATTCTGCAATATTTTTCTCCATCTTTTGACTTTTCAAATTTTCATCTCGCACTAGGAAATCCTGATGTTTCCAAAATTCCATTATTTCTCTGTCTCGCGACTCACACACACTTTCCGTTTGCACGTCGCCTTAATTTTAATTGCACAAGGATACGAACCGTATAAAATAATTAGGGCGCTTTATTTCTCGCTGTATGTGACATTTTTTCATCCTCTTCGCTGTTTTTCAAAGTTTTATCCCAAAAAACTGAAAAAAAACTTTTCCAGTCAGAATTGAAAGAAAAAATTAATCAGTTCCTACGCAAATCCATGGAGGAATTACTTTTCCGAATAGAAAATATCTCAGACCCTTAGTTTTCTTGATTTTTGATAATTTTTTAGATAGAACTCGAATTTCGTGAGAATTGATCAAGAAAAAAGTGGATAAAAATGAATATTATTAACCCGTAGGCATCACACTCGCTCTGAGGTCACGCACTCACCTCTCTGGTGCAAATTTGCACTTCGACTTTTCAAAATCTGTATTCCATCGATGAATGCATGAAAGTAATCTTGGGACCATGCTTTTTGGGGGTAGAAAGTCCTGAGTAATCGATTGCAAGGATTTTAAAAATTTTAAAAAGGAATTTTTTGTCAAAAAATGGCCAAATTGAAAAAAAAGGATTTTGAAAACCTGTTACACTTGAAATTTTCGTGGCTACAAATTTTCAGGAGTGTGCTGTCTCCGGGTTGTCACAAGAACGGTAACCTTTTTCTTTTCATCGACCCCAATTTTGAAAAATTCATATCTCCGGCAAAATGTAACGAAAAGACTTCAACCTGGGCTCATTCTGTTCGGTTTTGAGTCTCAGATCACGTGAGCCTGGGGCAATTTCGGGTGGACGAAGGGAGAAAGTCCTGGGGATTTAAAGTCACCCGGGGTCTTTTTGACCCGGTCGTGGTTACCGTCCTAGGGTCAAATAATTGCAATAAATTATAGACAATAATAAGCAATAGTAAACAATTATCATCACTAACGAAAAACCGTTAATTATTACCAATAATTATCGGCCCAAAAAAATGATTTCGATACAAAATAAATTATTACGAGAAAAAATGAATAATCGCTAATAACGATGTTTTTAAAAATACTCATTTTATTTAAAGATTTCCCTAAGAGTAAAAACATTTCGTAAGACTTAAAAATAATAAATAAAATACTGTTTATTTTTTTTTGTTTTTTGTTAATTTTCAACGAGAAGCGCACTTTGAACCTTAACAAATGAGCCATTCGTTGAATCGGGTTTTGTTTACCATTTTGTAATCGTCTAAGTCGCCCTCTTTTCATTTCTGCTCTCAAATTATTTCATTTATTCCGAACGCTGAATTTTCGATGCTGAGCATGAATAATTCGGGATTCGCGGAATGTATTATTTTTTAATTTATCTTAATAATTCGTTAATGACAATGTTTATTGATATTAATGCGTATATTCTCTCTCTCTCTCTCTCACTCTCTCGGTCTCTTTCTCTCTCTCGCTTCCGTTCAGTTCGACGTTTAATTATTCATCGTTCGTTATAATTAATCGCTATTCTATTTGTTTTATTTATAATTAATCACTCACTTACTTAGGCGCGTTGATTATTAGCGATATTTTCTCTAAAAATTGTTTTAACACGATTTTCCATCGTTTTTTTGTTGTTTTTGCGTGTGAGTGTGTGTGTGTGTGTGTGTGTGTGTGTGTGTGAGTGGTTTTTTTTCAATTATAATTAAAATGAAAATTTCGGTTATTTTCATATGTTTCAATCATTTTTTTTGTCGTTTCGTTCCGCACGCACTTTTGTCGGTCGATCGCAATCGTAAACGCTTATTAAAAATTCGAACCTCTCTGCGTAGCGGGCCGGGGCGAAAGGGAGGGAGGGAGGGAAAAAATGGGAAGCTTTTTTGTTTGTTTAGTATTTTTGGATGGCTCCGAGACGATCTAACGCGTTTTCTCTCACATTTTTTCGCTCACCTCACTCTCCCCAATCGCTCAATTATTTATTTAATCGTTTTTTTCTTCGTCGCTCTCTCTTCTCTCTGCTTCGTTTTACTTTCTTAAGTTAAGTCGTTGACTCTCGGGCTTACGGAGTGCAGAATATACCGGCTCAGCTTCCGGCTCACTCACACGTACGGTTTTTTTTAAATTATTTGTTTTTTGTCTCTCTTTCTCTTTATTTAATTATTTATTTATATATATTTTAATTTTTTTTGTTTTGCGAATTTTTCTTACTCTCTCGTTCCTTGATTCACTGCTTCCGGCTCTTACAGCCCTTCACCCTTACCTAACCCTTCTTCTTCAAACACTTTCCCTCGCCTTTTCATCCCCTTTTAATTTTTTCTCTCATTTATTTATTTATCAATTTATTTAGTTCACGCATTCTCTCTTGGACTTATTTAACGCTCTCTTCGTTGATGCATTAGTGGAGAAATACACTGGTTACGGACCTCGTCGTGTGAGGAG
The DNA here is from genome assembly GCA_030522525.1 of Campopleginae sp. 14b. Classification (NCBI taxonomy): domain Eukaryota; kingdom Metazoa; phylum Arthropoda; class Insecta; order Hymenoptera; family Ichneumonidae; species Campopleginae sp. 14b. The sequence continues at coordinate 15,908 of JAPYYS010001711.1, forward strand.
GAAGGTCGGGGACCTCGCACGAGGTCCCCTCGTACCCCTATGCTGTCAAACCAAGGCGATGGATCTTCGCTGAGAGAAAATTGTGCAGCACGAAGACTATCGGCTTTGGACAACTCTCCAGATCCAATTCCTGGAAATAAATTATTCAGCAATCTTGGGAATCGATTTTTTTAGTGTTAAATTATTGAAAAATTGAATCGACAAACATCTGATGAATTTTTGGCAATTTTTCCATGTGGAAATAATATTTTTTTGAAATAATTTGTAGGGTTTCAGCGAAACTCACGATTTCTCCATCGTCCCCGCCAAAATCAAGCCACAGCAAACGCGCTCCGTCATCCGCAGACATCTTTAATTTGTCGAACGATCTTCTCCACAATGGCGTCGGTGGCGATCCAGGACTCGTCGCGTTTCCGGTTCCTGCTCCCCGCGTTCCAGCCGCGTAGAGGACGAAACCTTCCTCGTGATTCACCACCAATTGACAAGGCCTTCCTTGCCATAGACATCCTGCACGATTTGCATCAAGAAAAAACAAACAAAATTTCCATTTTTGCATTTTTTTTATTGGCTGTGAAGAACCTAAAGTTTTTGACCTATTTCTCCAAAAATTTGGTCAATTTTTCGGTTTTTTTTTTCGAAAAATCAATTTTTACGTCAGGGCTACCTTTTTTTTATATTTTTTTTTATTCAAACTCACTCAATGTGTATTCTCGCAATGAATGCGCAGCCATGTGACAACCCTGAACAATGGCTCTTGCCCACGCAGCCAAATCCCTTCTCGTCTCTGCCCTGAGATGATGAGTTATTACGCCGTCCATAGTTCCAACCCTTACCGCGAAAGTGGCTCCGTGTTGGTTGACCGAACTGCTGCTACTGGAAGCCTGTTCATTTTGTCTCGTTGGCGAGGAAACGAGTCTATCGAAAAACACGAAAAAACGATCGAATTTTAATGATTATTTATTTTTTTATTAATTTTTTGTTGTTGGTGTTAACGAAATGCGAATTTTTTGTGTTTTTTTAATTTCCAATTTTGGGTTTTGCAAGGTTCTCAGGTAATTTGTCGATGAGCATGGGGAGAGGGAACAAAAAGAAGCGAGCAGAGAAAATATCGAAGGTGGAAAAAGTAGGGAAAAGTCTTGGTCGGTAAATAAAGGCGTTAAACGAGAATGGATGTTCGTAGGCGTTCGTAATCCGGGTAAAGGAGGAGAAAAGGAAAGTTTTCTCTTCTGCAGTCGAATCAGAAGAAAAAAAAAGGAGACGGAGAGAAAGGGTAAGAAAAAACGCGTTTCCTTAGAGCGGAGAACCGAATCACTTCCGGTTTGTCTCGCAGTAAAACTTCCTTAAGTCGGCCATTTCGTACTTTCCTGCCATGTCGCTTCTTCGCTCAGTGCAAACCGATACGGGCTATTTCGACCGGAAATACCGTCTCGAAGCTGTTCCTTTGGTTTTCCCTTGCCCTCTCCCTCTCTCCCCCTCCCTGTTTCTTTCTTTCCCGTTCTTATCGGATTTTCCGCACTCGTTCTTCAACGTTGAATTTTTCTACACTTTATTCCCGTTATGAAAAGTTGAAAGCCTCCCTCTGAACTGGATCCCCTTTTTTTTCCTCCCGAGCCAATTATAAGCAAGAAATATTGCTCCACTCGGGAATCGAGAGTTTTATTTTGCGATTGACTGTTTGATTTATTTTAATCCATATATTTTCGATTATTTGGTATTATAGATTCTGCGAAGATGCCCAAAAGTTGGCCATAAATTTACTGCCATTTGTCGATCTCTCGAGAAGTTTATTATTTTTATTGACATTCCAATTTTGTCACGAAATATCGATCGATTGAGAAGTTAATCCTGCTTTTCTCTTACCTACGGTCGTTCATTTCTGTCCAACTTCGTTTTTGTGCCCTTGACAGAAATGCAGAGACTTGGAGATGAGAGAGAAGTGAGCAAAGCTTGAAATAGTCAGTGATGACTTTTTTCAAGTTTTCTTCGAGGCTTTTTTCCACTGTCTCTGGTAGGACCTAAATTACTCTCATCGCCAGCGACTCGATAAATTACGATAGCCAAAAGAGAGAATATTTATCCTCCGCTGGAGGAGGACCCTTGGAGGCGTTAGATAGTCGAGAGAAAAAAGAGAGACAGTGGGAGAGACAAAAAGGGGAAGCGAGCAGACCGGCTCCACCGCAAGCCAATTCTTTCGCCTTCAGGCTCACTGGTTTAAAAAGAAAGAACTTTTCGCTCCGTTCTTACCCAACTCATCCCCGTCATGCCCTTCCACTCGACCCACTAGCGCGTTTCTTTTTTTTTTCCTTTTTCTCCCGAGCCTTGGAATGAGAAGCCTTTATCTTCGAGGACTCACGAGTTTCTCTCACTTCGAAAGACGTTAACGTACTACCGGAAATCGAAATGGTGAGGAAAGGAAGAGAAAAATGACGTGTAAACTAAGAAAAGGCAGAATTCGCGTTCCAGGTCAACCCAGTGGCTGTATCGCTCGATTCTGCGGAGAAAAGCCTTTTGGCATTTTCGTCTCTGACGCACCGTTCCTGAGATATTCGATATCTAGTGCAGGGCCAATCCAGAGCGGGAGAGCACGCAGGGAAGAGAGTGGGGGACGCGCACGGGATTGGCTAATACGTATTAATGAATATCTCGCAAACGGTGGATCGGAGAAGAAAACAGCAGAGGAGTTTTCGCTTCGGAATTTCAAGTAGAAACTACTTCCAGACGCGAAACCTCGAATTCTCTGACATTCGTGCAAGTATTCGCGAAAAAACGCAGGGTATGTCGTTGTCCGCTGGAATAACTATGGAAAAAAGTCAAACTGTACATATCCGGGTTTTCCTCATGGTCTGCCACCCCTGGGAACAACTCCACAATTTTTTTTTGCCCGTACAGTAGCTCAGAGTCAACTGATTCGAAACAACCGGCCGATTTTTTCCGCTGTCACACAAAATGCATATTTTTCAGTCTCGCGTTTTTCGGGCACCATCCCCCAGATTTCATCCTCTTTTATACGAGGCAAATTGAGGTGGAAACGACGTTAACCGGGTACCCAATTCATAACGGTTTCTCTCCTCCCACACGAACTTCCGCTGTTCTAACGCGATGTTTCTGTTAAAAATATACGATCGTCCAAAATCATCCCTCGTTGGTACTCGTGTGGTTCGAATACGGTCGCGCAGGGGGTTGCTCGAGCAAAGTCACAGTCGCTGATTGGTGTTCGTGCGAGTCCCAGCCGGGATCGTCCATCAAACCAAATTGCTCATCCACTGGTCAGGGACACTCACACCTTCAAACTTCCCCCTCTCCTATTCCCTCTCCCTGTCCGCTCTTCTAATCCACGCAAATATACCGATACGAGGAACGATAAATGAATTTCATTTCCTCTCCCAGCCTTTCCCAATTCATTTATTTCCCCCTAATCCACCGACAAAAAGCAGTATACGAAAAAAAATAAAAATTTCCTTCCGATACTACGACACAAAGTTGTTATTTTTTTTTTAAATCTTTTATAACGTGTTTGTTTCTTTCCAGGAAAAAGCTTTCCGAGAGGAAATACAATTCCTCAGGGTATCTCCGTGTTTTTCCAGGAAGATGAAAATGCAAGGAGCCAATTAAAAAATCCTTTATAAAGCATTTGTCGTTAATCCTTTGCTCAGTAGAGCTATAAGAAAAATACGAATAAAAGAGGCGAAATAAAGCACCGGAGCAGCGGAGAAAAATCAGCGATAGCATCCGCTCCTCGTCGTCGGAACTCCGACGACGAATAATTATGGAAAATATTGTTTTCAGCGAGCATTTTTTTTCACACGAGAATTTATCTTAACGACATTCTATTTAATTTTACATCCTCGAGACTCGTCGTTTCGTATCGCTTTAGCTCGTTCATCGAACTAATGAATTTACATTAATTGCTAATGAACCCATTATGCGGAATGACTTTAAACTATCAAGTAGATTAAACTTAAAATAAAAAAATCATCAAAATATCAATCAATAATAATTAACTAATTAATTTAAATTTATTATTAAATTACATTAAATTGAAATAAATTAAACAATTGATTGAAAAATAAAATAAAATTAGTGCCGAAATAATGGCGACCCTAATTCAATGTTTATCCGGATTTCGATAAACTACCGACCGAACTTAATTTTTTCGTTGCATTTGTTGTGAATAAAAGAAAAAAATGATTCCAAAAAGCTGGATTAATACGTTAAGGGGGTCCACGCTGTAGTCAAAATTCAAAGCTGGTCAGGTTGTATTCGTTCTAGGACATGCAGCGAAGAGAAAATGAGGGAAGGCGAGTGGTCCTGGCCAGAGCGATCCAAAGTTTATTAGGGCTTTCCCAGCGATACACGAGGGAAATCGAAGAAGGAATTCGCGAGAAGCTCGCCATGGGAGAGAACGTGCTTTCATATATATAAACCGTATATGCCAAACACGAATGTCCATAAATATATGTGTCAACAATCCATCCGGAAAATGATAAAATCGCTAAATCATTTTTTATTCGTCCATAGGAACGCTTTTTTATTTAATGAATTGTTTAAATAATAATTTTATTCGACAAGCCCAAAAACGTCCTAAAAATCGTGATTTTTTTTCTCATTCCTCCGAGCAACAGGGCCAGAATCGTTGCGAGCTTTTTTATTTGTTCAAGGGAGTCTCCGTATTGGAAACGAAAAACACTTGCCAATGGGAACATTAAAGATTGATGCGGAGGAGAGCACAGAGCAAAGGAAAAATGTGAAGCTCCGAACGACATTTGTATACGATTGGATATATAATCTTGTTCGTATTTGCAGATCACGTACAAGCTCCCAGAGAGCGTGGCTTGGAGGTTTGTTTGACGAGGGTTGATAACCTGTTCTCTCTTCCTCCCTCCTCATCCCCTATTTTGCAGCAATATCTCTCGCCCCTGTCGCTTCTTCTCTTCGTCTCCCAGATGATTAATTACGAGCTATTAATTAACCGAAAATCGCCGGGGAGCTTCTCCCGGAACATGGTAGAGGAACGACATGGTGAACATCGAGTCTTAAGCTCGATCAGGTTGGTATAGACACGGATAAATAAATTCACGTTGGAGTCATTGGAACTTTTAACTTTTTCATTGGACTCGCGGAAATGTTCATTTATATTCGTCCAATTATTATCGCTCGTTAATTTATTGATTGGAACGGTTAGTGCGCAAATCCAAGTGTAGCTGAATGGTCACCCAACCGAGTATTGTCCTTGCCCGAGGCAAAACTCTTGAGACTAACATTTTTCCGTATTTTTTTTCGCAAAAACGTAAAAAAAATATGAAATTTGATGAAGACAATAAAAATGTCAAGTTTGATAATGACGTTGTGGTAAATTCGGATAAATATCATTCTGTCAGGAATTTTCAAGGGTGGCTGCAACTTATTCAAAGTTTCAAACTCCCTTATTTCAACCCCCATAACTAGTTGATCGACGATTAGAGAACCTCGAGATTCCGGCGGGGTTACAGTCGTTAACTTAAACGAGAATTCCTCCCCATCGAAGGATGGTTAATTATCATGAGATTTGCTCGATTAATCATTCGGGGTATCCAGACAATCGAGCTCATGTTCGTCCCAACCAAAATTTATTTTTATTTCAAACTTTTTTTATTTACGAAACAAAATCGTTCGCTCCCGTTCTTATTCGCTCCATGGAACAAAAAAAAATTCAATCAACATAGAAAAAAAACGAGCAGAACGTCAAAATTTAATTAAAAAAACGACGTCGAGCAATAAAATAAAATAAAAAAATTATTTTTCTCAAAGATTCTCGAATCTTTTCTCTCGGACTAATCAAAAAGCCTGAACAGCTGACGAAAAAAATCGAAATTATAAAAAAAACGACCTTGAGCATAAAAATAAAATGAAAAAATTGTTTTTCTCAGAGATTTTCGAATTTTTTTCTCGAAATTAATCAAAAAGCAACGACGGTTGACGCAATTAACAGGAAAAACGTGTAAAAAGGAGAAAAAAGAAGAAGAAATAAGAGAGGAGGTTGAGGAGTACTTGGAGAACGTATGTAAAGGGGTAAGCCAAGGAAGGGGAGTGGGGAGCTTCGAACTATTTTCATAAGCTGTGCCAACGAGTAGGCGCTTTATCATTCTGGCTGTTACGTACTAGTCGTTGTGACGTCACATACTACACGAGCGTTATAACGAGTAGAATGGATCTCAATACACATGGAGAGAGGAAAACTCACGTTGCCGCAGACGGAGACAAAAAGGTGGATTGTGAGGGGGGATGAGGAGAAAGGGGAGGGGGTGAATGCTGGTACAACTGGGGTAGTTTCCCTTGGAGAGCTTTTGGTGCACGTATAACACGCGTCCTTTTGGTGTGTGGCATAGCAAATGGTAGCATGGGATGGTAAAGGGTGGAAGAAGAGGGTTGGCTGAACGGAACGAGAGCGAAGCAAGCGAAAGCTCGTCGAGAGAACACGTTGCGGGATTAGAGCGTCCGTGCACGTATAACTACCGACGAGACTCCATATAAATGTATAGTCTTGCGAATAGACATAAAGGAAGAGGGGTTGGGAATGAAAAAGGGGTTGGCGAGGGGTAGGAACTAAGAGAAAGACAAAAAAGTTGGATCGGAGATGAAAAAGAGGCTGGAAATAAAGAAAAAGACATTTAAGGGGTGAAAATGGGGAGGAGTAGGGGATGAAGGGCCAGGAGGGTGTGAAAATGAATATAAATTACGAAAAAAATGATGGGATGAAAATAAATGAGGGACTGGTCACCCCGTGACGAGGCAGTGGAAAAGGGGATGAAATTCTCTTCCTCCCTTCCTCCCTCACTCCCCTTCATGCCTCCAACGCAATGCCACTGACGCCGGATATAATAGTCTTAATTAAAATGGTGGTCTAACGAACATTGCTAACTGCCGTAATCCGACGTTGCTGAAGGGAAGCGAAGGGCTTGAATGGCATGCGAGTCCATTCCTACATTAGAGCAAATCTCCTCTCATGCAGAGAATGAAAAAGACACGCAGCAGCAACCGACTCCCGCGTGGGACAGGGACCAACTCTGGCGAGCTTGTTCTCTCCCACGATGTGTGTGCCTCATTGGTAATCCGATGGCCATACCACCCGGACACGAATCTGTCGCGTGTGCGAAACACGTTTTACGTGTGTCGCGATAACGCTGAGACGAGGGTAATGCGCAAACGACATTGCTCCTGTTCAACAGCTCTTCCTTCTCTCTTTATTCCCTCTCCAGCATCTCTCCCTCTTCTCCACTAATACGTGTCCACGCATTAACGCAAATTAGCCACAATTACATCAACTTTCACTTTGACTTATTGAGCTCATTATTCCCAATAATTATTCCCCCATTTTTATCAATTTTACATTTACCAAAATTCTATTTTCTTTTCAACGAGTTCCCCAACATTTATTTGTTGCAGATTCTACGGAATGTGTCAATGGATTACGAATCATTGATTAAAAAACATCGAAAAGTATTTATTTATTTATTAATTTCTACGTATTAACGTAAACTAATCGCGAATTACATCGAGTTCAACTTCGACTCATTAAGCTAATTATTCCCTCATTTTTATCACTCCACCATTTCGAAGAATTCCATTTTTTTTACAACGAGTTGCATAACATTAATTCAATCGTTAATTAACGTTGATTTGTTGCAGATTTCGACGGAATGTGTCAATGAATTACAAATTATTCATTAAAAACATCGGAAAGTGTTAATTAATTTATTAATTTCTACGTATTAACGAAAATTATAGCGAATTACATTGAGTTTCACTTTGACTGATCGATTCAATTATTCCCAATAATTATTTGGGGATTTCCATCAAGTGACATCGTTCATTAACGTTTAAAAAGATTCAAAATCGTTTGAATGACTTGCACGACATCAATGTAATTGTTAATTAACATTGATTCGGTGCAGATTGTGCGAAATGCGTCAATGTATAACGAATATTTAGTTGAACCCATTAAAATGATTTAAAATTAATTATTTAATAGCTTTCTAGTACGAACCTCGTTGCAATTAGAGGACAAGTTATGCTCGGCGATGCCCACGCCTCAGGGCTCCATGGTGCACACTCGTAGAGCCTTAATTCACGTCCAGAAACCGCCCCGAAAACGCTGCGCCAACCACCGGCACAACCGATGGTCCCCCCAAGACCGAAGCCACTTCCGGCTCCCCTGGACGTGCTTGCACTGCTGCCAGCACCGTCCTCACTGCTCTCGCTACTCGCACGACCATTCTGCAACCACACAAAATTCATCCCCCAATCAATATCCCCCTTGCTATTAATCCTTCAATTATTTATTTTTGCTGATGAGTGAAAAATTATTGGCAAGTTGCCAGAATGTCGAAAGAACCATCGAGACATTTTTCTTCAGATTTCTTTTAAAAAAACTACAACAAAAAGCTGTCGAGCAACTCGAAAAAAAAAAATCAGAATTATTCTTCAGTCCAAAGTCGGGCAGAGGCTTTCTCGGAAAATGAGGGAGGAATATTTATGTTCACGTAAAACAAACCGAGCCAAATACAAGTTTATTCATCCGATGGTATCCATTCGTTGAAATCCAATTGCCACAGCATTCTTTTACGATTTCATTGACGTTTTTGTAGAAACTACCCTGACAATCACACGAAGTGAATACATTTAAAAAAAAAAGTGGAAAAAAAAGGATCGACGTGATCGGGTACGAGGAAAAATGTGACTAAAAGTTCTGGGTGAAAAGTGGAAAAAGTGTTTGAACCGTGAAATCCTTGCTCGAGGGTAAAGAAAACCTGGACTGAATGGGGTGCGCCAAGCGAATTCGAAAATTAATAGAACTGTCAAATTTTTGACGTTTCGTTGAAAACAGAACTCGGTTGAATCCTCACGGTATAGTTTTGGGCTCGTCGATACACCTGCCGGATTTTGTTGGTCGAGCTTTTCATCCCTCAACCCCCAGTGTGCTGACGGTCTCTGTTGCTCCTTTCGCACGAATACCGTACGTTGCATTTTTCGCTCGAATTCATAGCGCGTCGCGTTACGAAACAAGAGAGCACGAGGGCAAGACATACTGAATCAAGGAAAAAGAATGAATTGGGGATGCAGAGAAAACGAGAAGGGATGAAGGGCCGAAAAAAAGGGGTGGGTCGCCATTTTTTCGTTATTTATTGACGAGCTTGTGCGAACACACCTTTAGCCCATTTCCCGGAGCGTGTTTTACCGTTATCGTCACGTGGGTGAAAACCAGCCCTGTGAACCCGTTTCGCCGGGAGAAGAAACGGAGAAAGAGGCAGGGGATGACTGGGGCGAGAGCAGCGGAGTGGAAAAGTTCGATCGTTCGCCATCATCCCTTCCCCTTTCCCGCCATTACCTTCCGCGATTTTTTTCCACCGTTATTGCTGTTTCATTTTTTTCAACCCCTATTTTTTTTTTTTTTTTTTTTTTTTTTTTTTTTTTTT
>JAPYYS010001712.1:0-14488 GCA_030522525.1 Campopleginae sp. 14b
ACTCTCGCGCGCTCGGCCGTTTTTGCTCATGTTTGAGCGCAATTTTCACCTCTTTTTCCGCGTTTAAACGAAAAACGAAGATTGACGTTTTGTAGCTTAAGATTTTCCCTTTCCAAATCCGTCTGATCAATTGAAATCGCCCAAACACCAGAGCATCCAGCCTCTTTGCAAAAAACGGCATAAAAAACTTTCGGTGACGATTACGCAAAAACTAATCATCGGACAGCGCCTGGATTTCGCACATAGGAAGATCCTTGTAATAACAAATATCTTGCGAAGAGCCAGCCCTACAAATTGAAAAACAGCGGAGTTATGCAATTTTGAAACAACGCTTTTTTTCGCGGTTTTTTTCGATCTTCTCCCTTAATAATAGACCGATCACATTGTTTGACCTCTCATTTTCTTTGTATTTTTATAATCTACAATTCGTCTCTCGGAACCATTAACATTCCTCCATTAGTTTATGTTTTATAAGCAAAAAACGAAAAAAAAAGGCATTTTTTTCCACTAACAATTAAAGTAATCGGAATCTCGCGTGGAAAAGTATGCCGTTATGATCTGGGGGCCATTCCGCGTCGAATGGCATCCGCCGCTTGCTGTTAGTATTTTTGTCCAAATCTGGTAATTTTAGAGCTCTATCGATTGGCCTATGTGAAAAGTTCGAGGAAGATTAGAGTCCGGAAGTTATCGAGGCGTACGTAAGTTGGTCGTTCGTATGCGTTTCTCGATAAGAAGCTTCTCTGCCGGTGAACACTCGAAACCTGCTGGAAAGAAGGACGAGTGCTCGGCGAACCTTCCCTCGGCCCTGCCGAAGCTTCTTTACAATTCTTCCTTCTCCTCCCTTCCCAACACCTTACCTCACACCTGAACACCTTTTGCACACGCGATGAGACGAATTTGGAGCTTGAGCGCACGTAAAAGTAATGCACCCCAAGGGAACCTGGCTGCGACGTGTTTTTTTTTACCAATACTTTTGAATGCTAATATCTATGGCATTGAAAAAATAAGTCTGTGTGAAAAGAGAAGTTCCGAGGGTCGAAGTGAAAAAAATCATTTTCCTCGTGAAAAGTGAAAGTTTTCTTTCGTCAGCCACTTGAGCATTAAACTGTTTAAAAATTTCTAAGTTCGCGAGTACAGAGAGACGCACTCTATGGACTGGGTCGGCGATAATTGCGAAACTATAAGCGACAAAGAGAAAAAAATAGTAGCAAGTTGAATGAGCAGGACCGTCGAGAGGGGGCGCGAGACGTCAAGCGAAGGTTTTGGGTTTTTTCTTTCTTCTGACTGAGTACACGACCTGGATTGAGGAAGAGGAAGAAAACGACGATCTGCTCCCGTAAAGACAATCTCTTGATAAACGGTGCTTCGTTTATCCGTCGCACGTTTGGCTTCCTTTTGCACAGCAGACTCAGTGCTCATCATCTTTAAACGTCCTAGTCGTGTCCTTTCCACACTTTGCCCCGATATCCTTCCGCTTTTTGCTCCATATCATCTCATTACCTTTTGGCAACCGTGAAACCGGAAATCCTTTTGACAACAGAAACACAATCCCTGCATACGCTCCCAACCAATCTAATGGGCTCTTCGTTATTCGTCTCAAAAAATGGCTTTCCTCCGATCCCAACTTTTCTGGAGATCAACACTATTTGTCAATTAATTGTCCATTCCACACGGATGATTTGATTTTAATTGATTGTCTTATAAATTCTTTTCACAACAATTGAGCGATTGGAGGAACGCAAATATTCATTGCATTATGATCTTTCGTGTGGCTGCATGTTTTTATGAAATAACGAACGACAAAATTACATTGCTGCGCAAATTTTGCTTGCAAATTACATTGACGCGATCGATAAAAATTGTACAAAAAAACAACTGGTAGGGTGTTACAAGGATCAAAAAAAAAGATCGCCGCGTGGGCAGGCGGTAGGGATATAGAAAATAATTGAACCGCGCTCTATATAAAGATGGGGTCAATGATTCAAAGGAGTTTGTCGGTAACTCACGTAGCCGAAAGGCACGCGACAATTTAACATCGTGTTCGCGCATTTATATACAGCGCCTGGGCTTCTCCATTATGTTGGCACAAAGTGTAAGAGAGAAGCAGGAGAGAAAGCGCCAAGGAGACGCGCGCCAGAGCCAGAGTGCTGCTGTTGGTTATATACGACGTCGACGTCGACATCGTCGTCGTCGTCATGATCGTTCTTGTCGTCTGCGTCTCGTCACGAGACGCGTACTCCCGCGGCTTCTTGTTTACACGCACTTTCATAGCCGAAGGTTTGAGCTCAGGACCTCTTTTATCAATAGGAAACTTGGTGTGCGCTGCGCGTCTACAAACCGTTTCACATCAAGCTTTAAATGTCTCACCGTCGTAAGTAATGTAATTACCCGAAAGTAGCGGATTCTTAGGAATTAAGCCCATTGAATTCTTTAACGAGCAGGAATCGTCATGAAAAATCGAAATCATTTGCGCGTCTTTGCGTTTTTTCAGGCTTGTCCTTGATGGCCAGCCGAAAGGGAGCCTGACTTTTGAAGCAACGTGTACACACAAATAATCGTGTTGGTACTGACATGTCAGGGACATAATAGAAGGTATAGGTTTATAGTACAATGGTAAACCTAGATGACTCGAAGGATGGCTTGATGTCTCCAATAACTGATTGTTATTACCCAAATAACGTAGATGGCCCTCTTGACTACTGGGATTTCGAGATATCGAATCTTGGAGCAATATATAGATGGGGAGCAGTACATGCAGGTATATGGACAAGAGTGGATGTAAGTATATAGGAGAGCATATAATATAACTGGTGGGAATGTCAGTGGCACATCGATACCGAAGCATCGTACGTTCGAATCTGTTCGTTAAGCCCCGAGCGAGCAGCTGTAATTTGGCGAATTTCGTGCCACACACGACAGTTAGTGCGGTATAGCAATTAAGAATGGAAATTTGTACGATTTAACTAGTTCGCGGAGAGGAGCCAAGAAAACGGGATTAAGCCCGGCGCTGATGCATCGTGATCTCGATAAAGATGCAGTGGAAACGTGTTATCGGACACGTGTAGAATTTACGAGCAGCCAGAAAATCCGTGTGCGTCGAAGAAATTTTCCGCTCCGATCACGCCGTTCGAGACGTTTCTAATTAATCGATTCGTTTTCGAGCCTAAGCCGTGAAATTTGAAAATCTTGTTGTTTCGGCGACGAGTTTAATGGAATTCAACGATGTAAAAGTATGGCTGCACGATTTTTTAAGAGCCTCTTATTATTACGACGACGATGGCCCAAAGGAACTTTCCTCACGAGAATTAACGCTTCACGTGGCCATAAATTAATGAGATTACAAATATATATATACGTAACTTGGGCGTTAGTTTGGTTAAGGGAATGTCCGGGTTACGGGTCTTGCACGGAGCTTACACGGCTGGATGAACGTTATACATCTTAGTGCGAGGGAACATTGTCCTTCTTGGGTCGAGCCGAGAGCTTCCTGTAATCGACCTAGCATATCCGAATGTTCGTGAGCCTCGTGCGAACGAATACAGATACACATGCATGTGTACACGTGGATTATATATCTACACACATTCAATTCTCTTAGGGGTATATACATGGGATAACGTAATAGGTATATGTTACTGTGTTGGATATATAGTTGGGTAATAACCGCTCGTTTCACGGCCTTAGGCGGGTCTTAGAGGAAGGAACTGCGACGACGTTCGGTCCCATTGGACCGCAAAATTCGCTTGCATCTTGGCCTCTCTTCACGGCAGAGACCGAGCCTTATGCTCCAGCACCAGATCGAAGGAATATTCTTGTCCCTGTCTCCCCATTCGTCCTGGCCACATCCATAGCCTCCTTATGCTGAATTATATACACATATATATGTATCGATCGATGACAATGAAAAGGACGTAGTGCACAGACGCGCGAGGTCGAAAACACGCGCGATGTAGGTCCTTTCTATTCGCGCAACAACTTGATACAAGAATGCACGATCGTGGCGGCCGCCATATAGGCTCGAAACTTTATCGATTTCTCAACTTAAGTGCCGAACCATACACGGCGCGCATCGTTCTGGCCTCCGTCGTCATCGACGTCGTCGTAAAGCAGCAGGAGGCATCTCGAAAGTAAGCTCACGAGAAAAGATGCTATCGCGCGGCGAGCGAATCTATGCGCGCGAAGCCAACAGTCTCCGAGAATCGTTATCATCGTTTCAACCGGGCTTTGACTTCCTCCCGCTTCCAAAACATCGTGCCAACACCGTCAAAGATTCGTTTTTATGTTTATATACAAATGTAAACGATCGCAACTTGGGAATGAGTTCATTGAGCAGGCAAAAAACTTTGTCACATGCAGGCTACATAATCTAAATTCTTCCTCTTTTTTCTTTATTCCCTTTGTGAACGAATTCCGTACGTAACTATGATTTTTTTTTTAAATATTCAAATTGATAAATGCGATTTTGCACCTGTTTGCGCCGAGCGAGTCGGACGTTTCACGTACGGATACTTTCCATCGGGAAATAAAACGTATTTTCTGAGTTTACGCCGGACGTACCTCTCATCAATCAGGAACAACGAGGGCTTTGTCAATGCGATTATCAGAGATCGATCATGCTCTTCGGAGACTTTCCACCGTGGAATAATTAAATGGAAAGTTAACGAGCAGGAAAAGGGTTGGACCGGGTCTATAGCGGATAGTTTAACAGTTTTTTGGATGCGGTCAGGCATATACATATGGTCGCGAGCGCATAAATGATAAAAAATATAGACTTGGGGAAAAACAATTCTTCACTGCATGTACGCGCCTGTCCCATGCACTTCTCTTCATATAACTCTCTCTTTTTTCACTCAAACTGTGTGTAACCAAGTTCGGGCTCTGTACAAATACAAACAGACTCGTTAACTGTGCAAGAGGGGATCCGAGTGCCACTGAGACAACATGCAACTCACTCACTTACGCTCTCATCCTCTCTCATTCGCCAACTCTTTTGCTTTCGCGCGTGTTTAGAACGCGGATGCCCCTGTGTAAACGAGCGTTTGCATTAAACTTTCCAAACAATCCTTCGCACGGGTTAAGATATGAAGGAAAAAATGAGGAGTGCGGATAACGAACACAAGAGCAACCGAGAGTTAACACGAAGAAAAAATGGTCAACCTTGAAATTCATTACGATGAAAAAAAAAAAATAATAATTAGCGACACATCACACTGCGAAAAATTGCTCATCCACACATCCACGCCGCAACGCAGAATGAAGGAATGAAGAAAACTAAAAAATTAGAAACCACGAAGCGTGATAATACGTAAAACTTTAATTCAGAACAAAAATCTCGTGAAAAATATGAAATAATAATTAGTGGAACACGAGCCGAGGAGTTGTGGTGATTGGTGTGACGATGATGATGAACACTGACCATTAGAAACTAACCGCTATATTAGACGACGCGTGTGAAGATAAGTTAGTATCGCGTATTGAAAACCAGGTCGAAATAACGTAGTGTAGATATTTATCATGTTCAACCGTTACCCGATGCTCCTCGCTACTTCATAAAGACATTAACACGCGAGCAGGCTCGATAATTATATATGAAGAGTGCGAGCGGCGCCCGTCGGACAAATGCGTGCGTGTGCTTCCAATAGCGCCACCTTCCAAAGTAAACGATGCATGCTGTGTGTGTGTGTGTGTGAGTATCCGTGCGAGAAAAATCGTCCAGGCATTCCTCAAATAGAGCGTTCCGCCATGGCATTCGTATAGACGCGGTAGTAACGCACGACGTTTATCTAAATTCGGGTTTTAAGCGTAACACCCGCATATCGCCGAAACTTGTCACTAAAAATAAGGGCTGAGTTGGTTGATTTTAATAACCAAAGACTCATGGAGTCTTATTCGCGTTGCCATGCATTGAAAAACCTTGCTGGCGTATTTATGTCCCAGCAGCAGATAATTCTCGGTGAAGGAAACCTCGAGAGAGGGGCCTCCGGATGTGTGTGAGAAAAGCCATCATGACTACACGTTATTCTCATGGCCCGCTGGTTCTGGGTCTCGTGCCGCATACCACGGTACACATTCACGAAGCTAGTCACAATCAACATGTTCCAGAGAGGGCCCGCCATTATGAAGTCTGGAACGGAGCTCGGATAGCCCCTGACGACGACGCCACGCGTCTCGACACATTATACATTTGTTTTATGTTCCTTCCCACTTGACAATTGTTTACGTATATGTTTGAATGCCTTTTTTCCTCTCGAATTGACAAGTGCGTCGAGCTTCGCGGGTGAATAGGCTCGTGGTTTTCATGGTGGCTCGTAACAATTCGTATCGAACGCATAACCCAAAGAGATAAAGGCATACAAGAGCTCGTCTCACACACGAGAGAATGTAAAAAAATAATAATGGATTCAGGGAAAAATAATAAAGATGGAGTAAAAGTGATAAATTTTTAATTAATCTTAAATAATTATAAACTTGCGAATACGAAGAGCGTTTATTTTTTGTTCTATTTCCAGAATAAGTGGTGAATATTTTGGCTGGTGATTAATGGCGATCAAGCTTTTTTATGGAAAGGAAACGGAAAGACACGTGTTAATTTACGAGGGCGATAAGTTTCTCATTCGATGAAACTTTTATTTTCGTTTTATTAACTTTAGTAGTGGTGGGGATCGCGTGTGCCGAGGTCAGCAGCAGACAGTTGTAATGGAGAAAGAGGAGAGTGAGAGGAAAAGAAAAGCAGTGAGCGAGGGAGTGCGTGTGAGAGAGGGAAAGAGCAGGGGCGTGCGATACGTAACGACGCGGCATCGGGTAATTAAGTGATTATCTCGTTCCAAGCGCAGACAGTCGGTCACCGACCGGCTCACGTTCTTTTTCGACCCTGTACCTTTTACTATATACATGCTCATGGATACGTATATCCTCACAGTATGTAATTAGGCGTATCGTACAGGGCAGTATCGTATGCGGTTGTTTCTCGTATTATTTTACGTTATGTATACAGCATGCACACACCGAGAATTCAAATTCTGGATAACACACGTTACGCAGTTATTCCCCTTTTTTTTTTCTCTCATAGGTCAACGATACCAACGTTTTTTCTTGCCATTGGGCATGCTCGTGCTCCGCCCTGTAATAAAATGGCCGTCCCGCGGAACCTTGTTTTTCATTCTCCGATTTTCCGTCAACTCCGGCATTTGTCATCGCGCCCAACTTTTCAAAAACACTTTTCGTTCGAATGATGAAAGCGTCGCATGCTGGATCAGTAGAATTTTTCCACCGCGGGCGGAATGTCATTAATTGAGTCTTGAGAGACTGCGACGTTAACGGTCTCGCGCGATGTTGGAATAAACAAGACAAAAAATATTTTTTTTCGACATGAGACAGTTTAAAAAAAAAAAAAGATCAAGTTTCGGTGTAATGAAAATGACTGAAATTTTCGATCGAAGAATTTAAGTTGAGCAGTGCTCAATTTCCGGCTGGTATGTGGACAAAAAATGGCATATGTGCTTCAAAACGTGATAATCAATTGAAAGGGCGCAGAAAACATCGGACTCGATACGTTAAATACGACCTTTCGCGGGTCTCTGCGCGATAGCCCTGATGTATGTATATGCGCCGGGTAATCGCAGAGACGATTATATCCCTCGAAAGGCCGGAAACTCATTAGCCACGGTTTTAGTCTCGTCGTCGAGCAAATGAGAGAAAAAAAAGTGTGTTATTCAAAGTGCGAGGCTAATCGCGGTCTAGAGCGCGAAGACGATGAAAGCGCGGAGCAAATAGAGGAAGCCATAAAAGAAAGAAGAAAAAAATAGAAATTAACGAGCGAACCGCCGCGGCTTATACGACCTGAAAATGGTGTGATCGCACTACGTTGAGAATTATTAACGTATGAAATTAGCGATTCTCCTGCAAACTTCCGAAAATCGAACAAGAACCAAATATCCTCCAGCCAATGCTATCGCAGAGTCGATCGACCTTGATCGGAATAATTGTCAAAAATACCGACAGGCCTTAACAATAATGGCGGTAGCTTAAAAAAAATACGTCTCAAGGTTATTTCGCCATGACAACCGGTCCATATGACTCAAAGTCGAAAAAAAATAAACGACACCCATAAATTTCACTCACAAATGAACGAATCAACGTAATCTTAAGCTCCCTCAGATTTCTCGAGAATCAGTGGACCGTGATTCCGATAAAGTTGTGATCACAGCAGGCTTTCAAGGCTGATGATCACAACGTGAAAAGAAACTTTTAAGCCTGAGATGCGTACTACCCGGTACTGCTACCCGAATTCTCCAAAATTACAAGACTATCATCTCGTGAGTGAATGTCTCGTCGTTGATCGCGATCGATATTTATGTACAAATCCTTCATAACACGTCGTATTTACCGCGTGAGCTCCGTGTCTCTCGTATACTATAATTAAGAGTAATCGGGCCGATGTTATTCATACTCGATTCAGTAAATTTCCCCAAGTTCCCTGATAAACTTCCGGACGGTATAAAGTTCCGGGAAAGTGTCGTTTCCCAACATTAACCACAACTCGACAAAAGTGAGGAAGTAATTATAGCGGCGCAGGGTACGAGAAGAGCACGCAATATAAAGTATTCAAAAAGCACACGCAGCTGCAACAAAAAGAACACGGGAAACAAGTCGAGCGAGGGAGAGGGTAAACATAAAAATGTCTAGAATTTCAAGTAATTTTACAATGCGTCGCTGTACCGAGCTTTTATATTATTCCTGCACGTAGTATAATAATTGGATGAATTATATCTTGTCGAATAAAAACTAGCACGTGTGCATGTGTGTATCCTTTGGAGCGAGTTATTTGTCAATTGCTCGTTTGCTACACGCGTGAGATAACTTGAGTGTTCCGGCGAATCTGGTTACGGCGAAGCGAAAGCATTTTCGAGTGAAAATCCTGTTTCCTTCGGTGTAACGACGCCAGCATCAGAACAATGAGGAGGGCATCCCCAAAAAAGCCCAAAGGGAGTGGGCCCGCGCGAGGTCAATGAAGGCGAAAATGAAAAAAAGATGAGACGAAAAATGTGTTGGGAGCGTTGGTCATATCGCGTGGTAAATCGAGCGGGCTTCCTTCCGCGATTATTTCGTGCTGAGCATATGCCAAGTGCAACACGAGAAGCATAGTCCGGTTGATGAGTGACGTCCCGTGGCTTTTTCTTCGTCGTTGGACACTCGTGAGCCAAGATTGAAAAAGATCCGGGGATGAGGAAAAAACGAAGATGGAGGAGAAGAGCAAGGTCGCGAAGGATATGGACACACACAGTCGTCGCGTATACGTTGTACAGCAGAGACAGCGAAGAGGGATCTCGCCTCTGACGAGGACTCGGTGATGGAGAAGAAATGTGTGGAAGTGAAAAAAAAAACAAGGCGAGACCGGCTGGAGAGGAAAGATACAATACTGGAAGAGGGTACTACAGCTCGTACGTACGCCCACCACCATATGTCACGGCGAGAGGCGCGACGAAGAAAGTCGAGGAGAGAAGAATCGCAAAGTCTCATTCAATCTTATATCTCGCTTATACAGTCGCGCGGAAGCGAGAAAGGAAAGAAAAGAGTAAGCCGTGAAAGATAATCCAAGCGGAAGACAAACGCTCACGAAATAAAATCCGAGAGACCGGTTGGAGACGACTTCCTCACTTCCCCAGGACGGATTGAACGCTTTCAATGTATATATGGTCATGCATGCGTGTATGAGGCTCTATACGCGGGTATGCGGCTGAGTTAGGTACGCCGCTAAGATTGGTCGAACGGGTGCCATTTTCTTTTGATATATAAAAGCCACGAGAATAAATATTGAGATTGCTGTTGCGAAAGGTTAGAATTTTCTTTATCTCCCCGGCACACGTACAATTTCGTTTTCCGCGTTCGTCCAACAATATTTCTCCTCTCGTAAATTGCCAGCATTCGGACACGAATTCATCGCGGTCGTGGTGCATGGCTTCCGCGATGCGGCTCTGTCGCGATCTCAAAAGTCTGAAACTCTTTAAAAAAATCACGAGCCATTGAGACGACATCGTTTTTCATTGATAAATCTCGTCGTCGCACACATTATTATTCAATATCCGGTAAATTTATGTAATTCATTGGCGACTCTCGACCCGCCGTTAAATTATCGACTTTGTACCAAATTCGATGAGTTTCAACTGCGCGAGCAGTGGCAAAGCTCGTTATCGATTTCCCGCGTTTTGTTCATATACGAGTATAACGACAAAATTTTATTCTACAGAAACTTGTCCGAAAGAATTCACATCCTGCGACCCTCGCACACTCGAGAACTCGTTGCCCCATTTTCCACGGTGTAAAAGTAATTTTCGGCACTCTCACTAAAATCCATACGCATATACGTATGAACGAAATTTACATAGAGATAAAAATTCTGTAGAGATTTACGATTCGTGGATTTCGGGATGAAGGTACCGAACGAGTTTCCACTATTACCAAAATTTCAATTTCGATCGTGCCGAGAGTGTATCACGCGTGTGTAAATATACGAACACAGTCTAAGGTCGCAATAGAGAGGAGATATAAATGTTGAAGAAATCGTTGGGGCGCGAAAAAAAAAAAAATGAAAATTGTACAAATACAGATTAAAATATAAATATTATAAATGGATACGAAGACCTTATTTGCTCGAAGTGGAACACGGAGAGGTTGAAAAATATAAAATAGGTCTATAATAAATGTTGGAGGAACTTATTGAACATCGGATTTGATCGTCGAGACTCAATCAAGACGAAGCAAACATGCGGGGATACGTGCAAAAGCGTGATGTATATATACGCATCTCCGACGTTCGTCACGTACGAGAGAGGCAAATGTCCTGGATACACATGTATGATCCGGAACGCAACGCGATTGCTACGAGACAAACGGTCGTAAGGAGACACGTTTTTAATGGATCGAATATAGTTTGGTCAGAGTCCTTTCGTGTTTGACAAGCTCCGCGTATATCGCTCGGCCATTCCGCATGCGCGGTTATTGGCGACGGACAAAACGCTCCGCGGGAAATAATATACGGCAAACTTATAAACGATCGTATGTGATGAGAAGGCACGTGTGTATAGTGCGAGCCACATGTATCCTCGTGTTATATAAATATAATGATATTATATATCGAAGCCAAGCGAGTCCGGATGCGTGTGTAGTACGCGAACGTGCCTCTACGTCCGGTTCGAGCATTATCGGCTAACTCTCAAGTGCTTATATGTATATCTATACGCGGGTTAGGCTCTCATTCAAACTGTTGGCGAACAAAAGGTTGTAAAGCAATATCAATTTACGAGTGATCAGTTGGTTAGATTGCTGTTCACGAAAAATCTCATTTTCATGTTGCAGCTGGAGTGTGCGTAAGGGAATGATCGTTTTTCAAGGCGATTCTGAGACGAAATTGGCAAGAAATATTGTGATCCTTAAAAAATTGGAGAAAAAAGAAATATTTTTTGTTGGAGCTCATCGACAACGTGGCAACTCGAGGCTCATCACGCGACGTCGAAGTATTCTTGGACGCGCGTAAAACTTTTTCTCAGAGCGATAAACATAGGATCCGGCTGAATGTGGAGAGGAGAAGGACCGCCGTGGAAAAATATCGTCCAGATGTGATCGTTCTGCAAGGTCTCGCAAATAAGTGTCTAAAGCCCGAAGACTAAAGCCGAGTCGAGTGCTCGGTCCGGAGGCACCATGTACACATTGCGCGATCGTATGATCACCTCGTGCATTTTATTCAGAAGATAAGAGTTTCCGCAAGTCTTACACAAGCGAAGCTAACCGTTGCAGAGTTTCCGCGGTTACGCGGAGACACGCGCACACACTGCGCGCTTATTCCAGCCGCCGGAATACGAACGGGGCTTCGCACGTGCGGCGAAGCTGTCGCCAATATGCTGCAGGGAATATTGTCCAGCAGGGGCGGCTGCGGCTCTCTTTTTCTTTCCTCCACGTTTGACAGATTTTTAATGCGGCAAATTTCCGAATGTTCTCTCCTGAATCGGTGTAGTTATTTTAACAGGACTTTGAGGTCAAATCTCCAACAGGCTTCTCGTTATTCATGACTATTGAAGAGAAAAAACAGGCCAAAAAAAAAAAGCACTCTCGTAAATATTTTCTGCTGAATGTTTCGTTTGCTCTCTTCCACTTGCTCTCCCTCCGTGCGCGCGTCAAGTCACGATATGGAGTGCGCGTTATATTTATTATTCAAAGGACCTATCGCCGTGGCAAGTTTTTCCCCGGAAGCGAACGAGAGAGAGAGAGAGAGAGAGAGAGAGAGAGAGAGGCAAGAGTTTAGGTGTAAAGCTCCGGGCAGCTCGCGTGATTTAATTAAAATCCCAACGTGAGGCCCCCCGCGTGGCTGAAATTAGCAATTAACGCGCGGGTGTCGTCCACTTGCGCGCCCCTCATGGCCCGTTCTGGCCGCGAGTGAAGCACCGGATACTTTTTTCTCGTCGCCATTCGCTCTGTGCACCGGCCGGACGAGAAAGCTCACGCGCTCTCCTCGCATTTTTTTCCTCCGACTAATTTTTTTAGCCCCGTGGATTAAAATGCCGTATACGAAGAAGGTTCAAGCGCGACAATGAAATTTAAGCTCGAAATAATGTTTCTTTCACGCTCAGCACTAGCTCGCGCGGATCGAGTGCTGCGAAACGGACGGACGTAGACACCGCCCGATGCACGCCAACTGCCGCGCTCAATCTCTGTTATCATGCCCTTTTCTTTCTCACTCATTTAAACACAATCGCGCGTACCCATTTACAAGCTTATGTGCTTGGATGCACAAGCTCAGCGAAGAAACACTTTGGAACGTAGCTCTTTGGTACACGAGGGCAGCTTTCTCGCGTTCTCCGCCGAGAAGAGGCTCTCCAACTCGCTACGCTAGAGCCTGCGATGCCTCGTCTTTACGAACCCCATTAGAGTTGTCGATCTCCAAGGATCACCACATTCTTAACTGCACATCGAAAAAAAACGTGGCGCACATTCGCCTCCAGCCGTTTTCCTCCTAATCACTATAGCCCACGGAAAAACAATAATGCAAAAAATAAACGAGCTCTCGAGTTTTTTATTCGTCCCCGCAGGATGCCTAATTATTGTTAAAAACGCGAACAACGTTTGGACATCGAAACTACGAGAGAAAACGAACCACGCGTCGCGGTAAGAATATAAAATTTCGACGCGACGGGGAAAAACCCTTTTTTTTTCTCCTCCATCATTCGACAAGCTGAAAAAACTTGTTAGGATGATCCCTTGTCTTATTGACTTTTCTGACATCTTTGTAAACCTGATGTTTTCTTACTGCCGCGTCTTCGGGCCCTCCACGAGAGGATTGTTTGCGGCCAAGAATTATAATCAGGCAAAAATAAGAAACGGTCGAGCGCGGTTTTCATGCCCTCATCACAAGAGCCTTAAGCCTCTTGGCCACCGATTTTTTTTTCATTTCTCTCAGTAAACAATATAAACTTTAACAACGCGAACAAGAGTTCCAATTTTCTCGATGGTTTATCAATTTGTATGTGTCAGCGACTTCTCGCCAAATTATTACAAGCTAAAAAAACTTTAGCTTTTTAAACATTCGAAATAATTTGATTCGAATAATGAAACGGAGTCGAAGAAATATTGATGACCGGAATTTTCCGAGCTGAGGTGCTCAGAGCCTCGGAAATCGGACGCGCGGTATTTCATGAAAAAAAATGTGTCGTGGTTGTCCCGGAAAGATCATAAGCACATCCATATTCAGAAAAAGTCACACGAACAACTTTTATTAATGCGGACACGTGTGTTGCCTGAACGGTGAGAAAAGTATTTAAATAAAAAAAAGAAGAAGGAACCGTGGAGTGGAACGCGGCATTAGTTTTGCGTTAACCGGTTGACAGAAAAAGAGTTGCATGGTAGTCGTCAATGTCGGCTTCTTTTGAGAGCTGTGCGTAGATGAAGTAGAAGAATGATATTCCACGGATAGGCCACGTGTTACGATCGTACGCGAGTAAATTTTCAAGAGAATGAACGATAACACGTTCTTTGGTAAAAGCGTAACACTTTGAAAGGAAGTCACGTGACCGAAGAAGAGAACATTTATAAAGATCGGACGCTTGAAAATGACAAAGTCTTCTTTCTTTTTTTTCTTATGGTGGCCTTGAAATTTTCTGGCTCCGTGTCTCCATGCGAGCTGCTGCCACAACCGTCGAGGCTTTTGTTCCAAGAATGGAAGAATAACCAAGACCAAAATTTGAACGAAGAGAAAAAAATCGTTGCAGAGAATAACAAAAATGTTCGGACCACGCGTAAGTTTTCTCTGCATGTTCATCAAATTAATTGCATCACCGTGGAATAATAAGTATAACGAACGGATTTCTTCTCGTCCCTCTCTTCAATATTCCCTCTCACCGTTTTAGACTTTTACACTAAATGCAAACGCAGCAGCTCGCAAGAAATTATTCTCGGTAATAAAAAAAAAAAAATGACGTGCAGATCTTTCAAGTCGATG
>JAPYYS010001713.1:0-41364 GCA_030522525.1 Campopleginae sp. 14b
CCCCCCCCCCCCCCCCCATTCTTCTCTTTTGCCACATTTCGGAGCATCCTATAACCCAGCCCGTCCATCGTCCCGCGCTCTAAACTATAAGAAATATCTTTCCTCGGAAATATCTGGGGGTGTACGATATTTCGAAGAACGCTCTAAATTTTTGGCTCGATCCGCAGTAGAGATGAATGGAAAACGAGGGTGGCCACCATCCGAAAATATACAATCTATATTGTATGTTCCAAGTAAACTGCCACGATTTATGGGCCGAGGGCATCGACTCACCTTTGTTCATATTTTTATAAATCGCAGTTGATTATTTGATTTTTTTTTACGTATACGAAGCGTCGGATTTGAGGCTGTTAATTCACTTTTAAAAATTTGATTACCACTTTTTGACAAACTTGATGGGGTTCCGTTATAAAAGACTGGAGATATGAAAAAATGGTAAAAAAATGAGGGGAAATTAGTATTCGGAATGTCAATGTTTCGGAAAATTTGAACGAGATTGAGATTGAAATTGGTAAAAAAAAAAAATTTCACCGTGGCATAGCTTGCTCCATGAGGAAGCAAAAACGTTTGCAAGTAGAAAAAGCGAGCATTTTGACGTAATTATAAGAGGGCAAAGTTGATTTATAAATATGCGGTGTATCGTCGGTTGATTTGGCACATGAGCACGATAGAGCATAGACAGGAGAATGTAGGCGAGATGGGACCAGGGGTTGAACAGTATATAGGAGAGGAGGAAGAGGCGCGAGAGTGGTTTACGCGGCGTCTGGTAAGGCAAAGCGTAATTACGTACGATGAGGATAGAGATGAGTAACATGTCGGGCATTCCAGGAGAAGCCAGCGGTATCCCGAGCAGAAGCTCCGGATGGACCAGCAAGAGGCTGTGAGAGCAAGAGAGCGAGATGGATGCTGGATGGATGGATAGATAGTGAGGATCGGCGTGTCGGCGTGCCACCCTGCCGCGATTGGACCGTTGAACTGAATAGAAGGCTAATGAACGCGGAGCTACACGCTCTCATCTCTCTGCATCCTCCGTTCACCTCCTCCACTGCCACTGCAGAGACTGACCGATCAAGCTACATATTATTACAACCTCCCTATCTCCCTCACTCTCCGTGCTCCTCGTACGTCGATATTAACGTGTATATCAATTTATTGAGATCGCGGCTGCGATTGATCTCGCCGGAGATGTAATCAATCAATCAAGAATGTTGATCCCGTCGAAAACTCAGCAAACATGCTGTTTCGTTGTCAAGTTAATCGCCACTTTAAATTAAATAGCCAAATTCTATGATGTGGCTCTTCCGTTGCATTGCAAATTGAAAGTTTCTTCACACGAGTTGTTGAATGATATTCCATGAGCCGCGCGCGGCTCTCTCCTTATCACGGAAAAGCCCCGTGTGCCCTAAATTTCGACACGAGTCGAGGTGCAGCCTCTATAACGACACAAGGCATCGCTCTGTCTCGGGCAAAACGTGATAACGGTGACAATGCTCGAGGCCGGACTTCCGGTAAAGTCTCCGACGGCCCTTCCGGTATATCTATCGCACTGACCACCCACCATCTTGACAGGCAACCTCTCTCTTCCTCCCTGCGTCATTCCTTGCTACGTGTGAAACGACGACATCGAAATATACTCGAGAACCTATAACGATAACGCCACACACAATATCGCGCTTGGGGATGAATCAATGCAAACATTTTATTTTTATCATTCATCCGACACTTCGCACACTCCTTGCTGCGCACCGAAAAACCTCGCCCTGGCCCCTGCAGTGTCTCATCCAAACAACATACGCGATTTCAATATTGTTTTTCCATAATTTAAAATTTTTCATTACTTTGGCCATATTTTTGCTTTCCAACGGATATGTCAGCCAAGTTAACCCGTGGAAGGAGAAAAAATTGATTCCGAAGAGATATTACAAAATATTTCAATTTTTCTTTTAAAGAAAAATTGATTTTCAATCGACGTTGAGGAGTTGATATGGCCGGGTCACACAGACCCAGACCCTGTGCTTACGAGATTTTGATGCTGTACGCATGCAGCAACCAAGTTAGACTCGTGATGGGTTAAAATCGGTATGGAGGGACGTTGCAGGAACACGAGGCGAAGGGAGCAGATTGATTCTGTCCCTTTAGCTATAAGCCCACCCACTTTCTCGTGGCTGTCACTCAAAATACCTTCAGACTACCCTTCGAGTCAAGCCACCCCGAGATTCTCTTTGCTTCTCTGTCTCTCTCGGTGGGTTTCGTCTTGCACAGCGTTTCCCTCTGCGCCTCTGACTCGCGGATAGACTTGGTAATTGAATTTCACGAGCTGGTTACGAGACCAACCAACCGCCGGCGTCGCCCTTCTCTCTCTCTCTCTCTCTCTCTCTCTCTACGTGTCAAGCCACCCCCGAATCTCTTTCGCCCTACCCCGGCTATATACACTCGGGAAAATACTGACTGAATTCGATTCGTACACACTCGCGTAGCGTGTGTGCTCCGAATCTCGATTAACACTTTCGGGGCGGCGAGTGTCCGACCATTTTTTTCCCTTTAATTTCAAACTCTCGAGACGTTTTCAAACTCTCCGGTATCCACAGGAAATTTAAATACAATCACACGAGTTTGCATTTTCGCTTCCCCATAAATTTCCACGACGCTCCAACATTTTTTATCATTTGCACATTTAGTTGCAGCAATCTTCTATGTACAGATTCACTCGGACGGGTTGAGGCTCTTCCGGGTTCATAAATATTTACCATAAACGAGTGTTGCTCCGTTGGTGTTGGAGCCGCTACGGGAACGCCGAGGGGGTGCCACAGGCGGCGTATATACGGAGGAGCGTGAGAGCGCGTACGAAAGAGAGACGCGCGCGCGACGACCCCCCTGTGCATGGTAGTCTCTCTGGCATTCTCTCGGATTTAATGAACCGCACTGATTTTTCACGGGCTCGGATATGCTCCGAGCGAAGAAAAAATCCTCTGTTGAGCTTGGGCCTGGCAGAGTGTCGGAGAAAGAGGCAAATAAATAAAAAGAATGCGAGCGAGAACTGTTTGTATAGTATATTCATCTTCCGGATGCTAACCCCTCAACTCTTCTTCCGTTTTTTTTCCCTCCTTTCTCCCGCCCTCTCAAACTTTTACTTCGACGCTCAATTATTTTTATTTCCTTTTGTTGTTGTTGCGATTTCATGCCCGCGCGGCTCCTCGTGGCATAAGAAATCTCGATAAATGTGAGGCTGCGTCTCACGAGCTGATCGCGCAATTGCTCCCAGCTCGATCTCATCTAATACGTATAACTCGCGCACTCGAGATATTCGCTCGAGTGGTGTGGTGGCCTCTTGGTAACCGTTCGAGTGAGAGAGCACTTATTCCCTCGTTCGGTTTCGGCCTCTAGGCAGCAGCTCTCGCCAATCCAAATGAATTGGATAATTTGATAAGCTCGTTGCTTGCCCTTTGTTGCCTCCTGGGAACTCTCAAAAATTACAAACAGGGATCATAGCTCTGGCTCGCGATTAAACAATCCGAGCTACAATTTCCTGTCCAATCCTCGCGGTGTAGTCTTGGCGCGCGACTCACGCCACTAATTTTTTTTTTATTCTTTTTTTAAAAGACAAAATCGCGGCGAGGCCGTTCGCTGTGACGGAAAAATTTCATTATTTTTCCTGCCCCCGGAGTTTTCCATCACTGCGCGAGAGCAAGAATTTCAAGATTTCTTTTTCATTTTTTCTCTCTCCGTCTCCCCGCGTCTCCCCGCCCCCGCACGCTCAAGGCACGGGGCGCGGTGTTCACGACTTCTTATCGCCAGAGGGTTGCAAGATTGTCCTCTCACAGTTGTATCGCGCGCCGCGCTGGCTATATAATATCTATTTCAGGTAAAAAAAAAAAAAAAAAAACAAAAAATAGGAGAAAAAAAAAGGCTCAGTGAAAACGTCTCGCAGCGTTGCTCTCTCGCGTTCGTTCTGCTCGCGACGTCGTTGACGGATTCATTAAAACGTTTGGACGGGAATACTGCGACGTGACCGTGATTACGCCGGCAGAACATGCCGTATACATGTATATAGCCGCGCGAGGGAAAGCGCACACGCGGCAGAGTAGGTTTTGCAAATTAAAAAGGAAAGAAGAGCCCGATTTGAGGGGGAAAAAAAAAAAAAAAATATACCTCCCGGGTATAAGATGAAATGAGAATAAGTTGAGAATTTTTGTAAAATGAAGGAAAATACGGAAGAAAAGATGGCGGAAACAAAAAAGTTGCGCTACTCGTCGAGAAGGAAAAATCCCCGAGGGGCTATCCCCGGATTAAGATGCCGAATATATTTCCAAAATTTTTCCATTCCACCCAAGTTTAGACATCAAAATATCATTCGTTCATATTCCTCCGAGGAGTTTGAACCAAAAGACAAGAAACTTTAGTTTTTATCGAAATTTCAGTGCTGAATATTGAAAATTTATGGAAAAAAATGGCATTAGAATTTTGCAAAGTTTATCTTGGTCATTGGATATACCGCGAGCGTGTGGGATTGGCAAGATCGCGCGAGGAGCGGCCATCGCACTCTGTGGCGAGAGTGCGACGTTGCGAGGGAGTGTTACGGGCGTCCATTGGACAAAGAGTGGCTGTGTGTGTCTGGGTTTGCTGTCAGTTGGGCCGGGCTGTTACGAGCTCGGATCGGCGTGTACGTGTTTACGCATGGCGATGAGTGGCACATACGCACGTTCTCCATTGCGGGGACGGGGCATGAGGGGGGGGAGACGTGGGTAATAAGGGTCGGGCCCGAAAATTCCGTCATCTCATCGTCTATAACGGCCGCAATTCGATAAGAATAAACGAAGAGGATCGATAATCGATCGAGACGTTTATCCATATCGATAATGCGAGGCTCGATGTTATTTCGTGATTGCCAGAAAATCCTCGACGACCTTGCTCGATCGGAAATAATGGGGAATTTTCTTAGCTGACCCGCATTAGCCCGAGTCCGCCGGTCTTATCGCCCATATATACGTATGTTTACGCGGCCATGCTGCTTCTCAGCTTCTCACTCTCCTCTCGTGTCCGCTAGCTCTCGGAGGTTGGATGAAACGCAAAGGTGGTAGGCAACACAGCAGAGAGCCGAGAATATATCCGGAGGAGCGAAAGATTAAGAAAGAGAAGAAAGAGAGAGAGAGAGAGAGAGAGAGAGAGGGATTTGCAGCGCGCGAGGGCGGCAAGAGGAAAGAGGGGAGAATGATTAATTACGAGCGAGTGACGAGAGAAGGAGTGGGCCCCTGAATGGCTGGAGCATAAAACGCTCGAGTGAATACGGAGCTGCAGGGAAAGAAGCAGAGAGAGAAAAGAGAAGACACGAACCAGGAAAGAGTCGGATGGGAAAAGGAACGCCGACACATCGAGCAATGTGGAATTCACCTTGAGCAACCCCGCGCACCCACTGATCAACAACCAGCAATGAGTACGGACCGAGTATTTATTTTTCTTACAAATAAAATAGATAAAAAATATTAAACGAGTATTAAATATTAAACCGAATTGCCTCATCACTGCGCTCCTGACCACTGCATACTTTTCGAGTTACACTACGAGTTTCCATGGATACTCGCACACGATTCAGATATGTGTCTTTTGCATATTATATAGACTCAAATAATTCGACAAGTGTATGGATGAAAAATAATAAAAAAATTTGTGTCACGAAATTAGATGAAATTTTTATCATAATGTTGCGCTTTAGCGAATCTTCTTAATTGGTGGGATTGATTTAATTTTAATATATAGTTTTCGTTTGAGGCTCGATTTCGTCTCGAGCCTGGCAACGCCTCGCTTCCAATTTTTTCTATTCTGCTCTGACATATATCGTAGTCGCATCAGTCTTCGTATATGAATTTCACTTTGTTTCGGATTATAGTTATTTAATGTGGAATCATGACGATTATTTATATTTCTCGTGAGGCTTTTGATGCTTTTTTGACGCAGCAGCAGCGAGCATGGAGCTCGCTCGCTTTTATTCCGGGGCCATATCTTACCGAGCGACGTGCTCGTCTTCGTCTCGTACCGGCTCTCTTTTCTTTCACACACACACGCGCGCGCGCGCGCCTCGTCATTGCTTTGGAATATTTGAAATAAAACGTACTCGGCGACACATGTGTGTGCATCCATCCTGTCCTCGATGCACTGCTTCTTTATTTATTATTTTTTCAACCTTTTCAACAGCCTCCAGGGCTATGGATACTAATATTTTACCAGAGTATTAAGCAGCAGACAAATAAAAAATAGTAATAACCCTGATGGATCGTCAAGAACACGATGAACCCCTTTTCCCAATTCATAAAATTCCGTTTGCCTCCTCCAAAATATTCTTCCACATTTTTCATCCCTCTTATCATTTTCCTTCCCAGCTTTGCCCTATTTGTTACGTTATCGACAATAGCACTTTTGTTACCAGTTCCAAGGAGATTCCTACAGTTTTCTCTCAAAATACCTAAATCCAAAGAATCCCCTACCCCTCTCATTGTAGTTTGTCCATTTTCATTTCACTTCATTTATTCTGATGGCGAAAAAATCTTATTTCTTCGAATTGACGGAGCTTTTTTTTCCGGACGTGCTTTTTTTTTCTTTTCCCCCATATTTTTTTATTCCCCATAGTTTGAATTATTTATTTACAATATTTTTTTCTTTCTTTTGATTTTTATGGGATAAAAATGTTCATCGATTTATTAAATTTTAAATGCGCCAGGAATTTCTCATATTTCTTGGCTTTATATTAAATTGAGGTCGAAACAAGATTGAGAATAGCTGGGCCCGAGAGGAATATGTTTCCTCGTAACGAATCGCGTTCGATGAGGGAGCCAAATGTCTAGTGAAAGAGTGGAAGCTTCATCGAGGTCAGAAATGGACGTTGGTAAAGCAGAGCACATTTCCGAACCCAGCGGGACGTAATATCATCCCGTACTGGCCGCAACAACTTCGTAATGTGTTTCTGATTGTGCCGCCGCGACGATATTTCCTTCACTCAAGAAGGTTCTCAATCCTCGAAGTTGCGAATCGAATGTTGGTCGGTATCATCGTCAATAATAAGGACGAAAAGTCGGTTTTTGGGCTCGAAAAATTGAAAATAATTTAGAAAATTCTTTAAATCGGGCTTTAAATAACCCCGACGACCGGGATGAGTCAAAGAAAAATCGTTTCTAAGAGAAAATTGTGTAAAAAAATGAAGCAATCGGATGAGAAACACTGAGGAGCAGCGAATCGGTCATCGGAGATCAGTAAAAGAGTATCATGCCGCGAGGATGATGGATCCTAGCTAATGATCTTACACCTTCCATCTGGGATTCATCTCTCTACGCGATCAGACTCTTGAAATAGTCTCTGCGTTGGATTTATCGAGGATAAATAATAAATAATGAAAGATTTTTCTGTAAGTCGGAGGAGCGACGATTAGTGCGAAATGGGGGAAAAGAGAAATGGGCATTTTTGCGCTGTGGTGGAAAGAATAAATGGAATGGAGTATCATTCGCAAAGCTTTTTGACGAGGGACCAGACAGGCAGGGCACGACGAATCTTTTCACGGGATCTTCATGGACCCTCCTATAACGAGATAAGTGACACGTGCCCAACTTGGCAACTGATAAGTGTATGCAGCAGCAAGCTGCTCTGCTGTTGATGAGCAGTCGCTAAAACTAATTCACTTTGCTCGATTGGCAGAATCGGGTCATTTTGACCCGGAGTGAATTCTCCTTGGCAAATCGTCGAACGAATTTATCATTTTCTGCCGCAGGCAAATCGATTTTCGTGGCTTAAATCTTTCGCAAGGAAAAAAGCTAATCCGGGCACTTGGGACTTTTGAGAAAATCGAGTGTGGCACACAATCATTGTTATCCCCCCTAGTGCGCTCCCTCTTGCCCTTTGCTTTTTAAAGAGCCAGAGCCCTTTTTCGCGACAATTTCAATGTGATTTTTTTTTCTTTTTCCACGTTACACCGAGAAAAAAGATTTATTCAAATGTAATAATATAAATTTTATTTTGAATAATTCACAAGATTTTTCTATTAAATAAACAAAATTATTTGAAAAAAAAATCAATTGGTATTGAAATAAATAAATTTTATTGATTTTTAATGAATGTTTGAAAATAAAATATAACTCACTCGTTGAGAAGCGAAGCTGGACGTATTCCTGAAACATAATGTAAAAAATATCGAGGTCAATATTTGTGGGGCACTTGATGAGCGTACAAGTTGAATTTGCCAAAGGAAATGGATTTTTTAGATGAGTGTCGTTTCGAGATGTGACTGGATGTAGCACAGTTTGATTTTTGCTTCTGTTCGTCTGGCTGAAGGGTTTGGCTGATGCTTGTAAAAGCCCTTCTTACGTAATCTGTCTGTTAAAATATCAATCTCGAGATTTGACTCTTTGCACAGAGAGCATTGGGCACGAGGAAATAGTACTTTTTTCTCTTTCCCTCGGCCATTTAATCTCTTTCTCGTAGTTTGCCATGGACCTACATGTTTTCAGGAGGTTACAAAATTTTCCATGGAGCTTCGCGTTGCAGGGGCAGCAGGGGGGGGGGGGGGCATATATATTCGTCTCTTTCGCGTGCGTCTGGGCCGGGCTCATCAAAGATGCAATAGCAATCAGCGAGAACCCAACGTCGGACGAGGGACGACCGTGAGCTTTGCCCCTTTTTCAACAGTTGCCACCCACAACCCTCTGTCGTTTTTTATCGACCTGAGCCCTCTGTGTGCACAAGTGTGTGTGTGTGTGTGTGTGTGTGTGTGTGTCTTGGGATGCTCGGGGGATTTTTTTTCTCCGGGAACGCTGCGAGCCACGAGTTAACGTTTCTTTGAATCTCTAAATCGCGACCGAGAG
This sequence comes from Campopleginae sp. 14b, assembly GCA_030522525.1. NCBI lineage: Eukaryota > Metazoa > Arthropoda > Insecta > Hymenoptera > Ichneumonidae > Campopleginae sp. 14b. The sequence continues at coordinate 8,844 of JAPYYS010001713.1, forward strand.
AAGCCGCACGACGAGGTAAAAACTGCGTCCGAGACTGCGATACCCTGGATCAGCTCGCTTCTCTCAATCTCACGGGCTCTCCGGAATGGGAAATCCCTCGAGGACACCGGGACTATCGATTATGAGCTCTGATCGAGTGTCTCCTCAATAAAAGATGTCGCCTTTTTTTTTTTTGTTCATCCCTCATATGCGCATTATTCAGCGTGAAAATCTTTTCGGCAAAAATGGCCGAGCGAAATTTGCCCGCGTCGTCTCCAATATATATATTTTTTTGAGACATCCAGCACGACTTTTTTTTCCATATAAATGCCCAGCAAGGATTTGCCTTCGCTTTCACAACTCCTCCGGTAATTAAATGATACAACGAATCTAACGTCCCAACTGCCAATACCACAAAGAACGAGATCGAATCGTTTTGGCTCCGGGAAAAGAAATGATCCCGCGAAGAGACTCACTTTAAGAGACGTCTTTGGGAAATAGCTTCTGAGCGATTACGCTCTCAAATCCTTCTCATTCTTTAATAAAGCCCCAAGAGCTTTGACCATAAAGTTATCTATATCCAGTCGGTATGAACTTCATATATGAGACCGAGCGATCCGGAGGGAGACAGATCAAAGTATTTTTCATGAAAGGCCCTCGGATTTAGCCGCAGTAGCCACGGATTTTCATTCAAATCTATTAAATCTAATACACCCACGATCCTCGATTCATATCGAACCGTTATATCGCGTTAATTTACATTCATCATTTGTACCCTCTCACCTCTTGTTGTTCGAACAAAATTTAATTCTGTATCGAACCGATCAAATATTATCTTTTTCCCGTTGAAATGCAACGAAATTCGTATTTTTCTTTGCCACAGCTCGTTATTTATATCGAGAAATCGATCGGTTTTTCGGCCCAGCAAAATAGACTGGCACGAAATATTTGACATTATTGGAAAAATGGAAGGAAAAATAAATAAAAATCAATATTTTTCGTTGCAATTTCAACTGGATTTTCGAAAATGATATTAAAAAAGGAGATAATTCGGTTTAAACAGTGGAATTAAGATGAAAGGAGTGCGGGCTTTCTGCCAATCGCGAAATCCCTCGAAATTGCATTAATATACATATATCGTCCGAGTGATGAATAGTAATGAAAATTTTGGTTATCAGTCGAAACGCATCCTGTGGCGAGAGAGAGAGAGAGAGAGAGAGAGAGAGAGAGAGGACACGAGGCTCGGGCATCCGGCAACGGTGTTACCGGCAGTGAAGCGCGTAATATCCTATTGATGATGGTCCGTATTGCACGGGCAGAAGGAAAGGGCCATAAGAGAAGCGGAGAGGAGAGAGGGAGGCACCGAGGGCATGATGAGAGAACCCGCGGGACCTGAAATTCGGGGTGCGCAAGGGAAGCGGATCACCGTTGACACAAAGCGGCCGTAATCCGTTTATCTTCTCGCCGGGCACTCTCGACGACGACGACGACGACGACGACGTCGTCGAGGACGTCGCACGTCCACGTGTTAGGAAACACTTGCTCTCTCTCTCTCTATCTCTATTCGAACGTCAATGCTACGTCAAAGTCGTTCTCGTCGCCCAAAAACCTCAGCGGTTCCTTTTTTTTTCAATAAATATAAAAAATTCAAATTTGTTCACTTTTCAAAATAAAATGACTCGTTTCCTCGCGACACGAACGAATCTCTACGCCGCGTTGCTCTCGAATTATTATTCCTCCTCACGGATTCTCCGTCATCTCCGCTGGCGTTACATATTCGCTTTGGCGTGTCTCTCATTTCTGACTTTCTCCCGGTTCATTGAACAAGCCAAACACGTAGGAGCACGGAGCGAGGAGTCTCGCCTTCAAATGCCTCGATCTTTCATTCATTTTTTCGCTTACATCCGGCCAGCCCGGAGGACCCAATCCACTGCAAAGGCAAACTATACTTTTGAGTGGAAAATCCCATAAAATTGGAGGAAACAAAAAAATGGATTTTTTTTAAATAAAAAAAAACTCGGCAGTCGATCGGGAGGCATGAAAATATTTGACGCGTGACGAATACCCGTCGAAATAATAATAATAATATGTTAAAAGTGCAAAGTCTGGATGTAACGAGTGCGAGACTCGTTGAAAGGAAACCGCGAGATGCTCGCTGCTCGCTCCTCGCGGATCTTTACAAAGGACTCACTGATATATTACGCTTATTAATGCTTCTATTCTCGACACCGGGTTCCCCCCTCCGTACCCGCTGCCTCATTCCCGTGTTTCTTGCCGCGGGTTCTCCTGCTACTCGGCCATTCTCTCGCGCGCTAAACATTCTTCGAATCCTTCATCCTCCACTTGTCCCTCTTTTTTTTTCTTCTTATTTTATTCTTTCTTGTCACTCGAATATATATTCCGTGAGATGTTGAAACGTGCTTAGTAGAAACGAAAAGAAATAAATTAGTTACGCGGCTGATTGCTAAAGAGTCGTCTTCGCCCTGAGGCCACAGGGCGAGAATCAAAAGAGACGCTTTTAAGAGGGAAGATTCCTTTGAGGGTGGTCCAGGCTCGAAAGTATTATACGGGATATTCGGCAAACTATAAGAAGAGTCGGCAGATCGAAACATGGGCCCATCATGGACCGACTGCAAGCAAGTCAATTGCCAAAAGCAAAAATGTGAATCAATTGTTTTTTTTTCGCGGATAATCGAAGGCTATCGAGTTTCGCACAATCCTGGCGGCAATAGTGGCTGGAAATATGGATAAAAAGGATCAAGCCAAAGGGAATAATGTTTGTGCAGTGAAGTTTTGTCGGATGGAATAAAATGAAGGAATTAACACGTTCCGAGCTAATGCCCGAATATTTATTTTCCTTATTTTCGTCGATTGCTCGAGCTGAGAGAGTTGAGGCTTTCTCGCCCGTCAATTTATTAGCATTGTTGTGCTCGGGGAAAGGCGGAAAGAGCCCTAAAGTACATGAGCCCTCGAGTAGACGCACGTACGTCAGTTAAATGCGTGTTTATATTTGAAATTTGAGGGATAATAAGGGCACGCGCGGTTGGCTAACGATGCAGAAAGGATTTTTTCGTCATTGGAAATTTCGGGCAACGAGTCTGAATGGAGCAAACAGCATCTCGACAATGAGAGCATTCGTCTCTTTCCCTTGTGAAACGGTTCGTTCGTCTCGATGAGTTCCGTTCAATTGATAACGAAATTAGTGAAAACAAATAACCAAAAAAGAGCACAAATTTTTTTACCAATTACACGATTTTGCTTAATTGCCAAAGCTTTCACCGCGTACCTGTCGTTTTATTTATTATTATTTAAAGAAACGTCGAAAATATGAGAATGAAATGTTCTCAAAGGCCGAGACGTCGAAGGCGCGCGATCAAATATGTTTTCTTGTTTTTTTTTTTTTTCTTTCTTTTCCGTGCAATATAAAGCGCGCGCATTCGCTTCGTTTGAGCCGCCAAATCGCCGCGGAGATTAAACAAACATATTGTGTTTAGCGCTTTTCACATTTTCCTTGTGCCGCCGCGAACCCTCGCTCTCGCATTCGCTCACCTTCTTCAACTTAATATCGCGTTCCTCGCTTAATCGTATGGACTTTCCGCGCGTCTATGCAAACGCGCAAATAGTCGAACCTAATCTTTGCCTCTCGAGCATGCATTGTTTAACATTCGCCTCTCTCTCGGGGCGAATCTGGAAAAGGATTTATATCGCGGATTCAACGATATCGCGGCGGGCCTCGGCTGAAAGGCTACGCGATTAGCCGATTCAGAGAATCGAGCCGAGCAATGGGCCGGCATAATGAACGGCGTGAAGGGCGGGGGGGGGGGGGGGGGGGTGTTTTTCATTTTCCTTTTTTTGTACAAAAAAAAAGGGCCCCCCAAAAAAAAAACCCCCGAAAAAACCCAAATATTTTTTTTTTTCTTTGAAAAACGATAGAGTACATTGGGTAAGAGATGATGAAACTTGGCGATGTCAGAATTTATCGTCAGTTGGTAAAATCGCCACAACTTGGCGATGTCAGAATTTATCGTCAGTTGGTAAAATCGCCACTTGACTCTCGCGAAGAATAATGCGCCGGAGATTGTTTGATTTAATCGAGAGGGCGCGCGCATTATGCGGGAAGCACATTCTTTGGATGTAAATAAAAGCCAATGTTGAAGTAAAAGATGCGTTAGACATCGAAATGAAAAGAGTCAGAGTTAGAAAATGCTTCGCGAAGATGGAGTAAAGTTGAAGATTAAATGCGGTATAGAGCGAATACAAAGGGGGGAGGACAGAGAGAACGCACTCGGCGCATTGTTCCGAGTGCGTAATGTCCACAGAGAAAACGCCACCAAATCGACGTTTAAACTTGGCGCGTCTTCTCCGCCGCGTCATATTTATATCAGTGCCAAGAAGTTTTTCTAATTGTTCGCTCGAGGGAGGAGAAAAGAAAAAAGGGCTTTACAATGCCCTCGTCAAGTGCGGTTTCATGCAACTTCGAAAACGTACTTCTGATAACCTCTCCTCCGCGTGCCCTCGCTCTTTCACTTTATATTTATCTTTGTTCACCCCGGCCCCGCGCACCGCATCCTCCTGACGCATCAATTGTAAGGGGCACACAACGGATCCCTCTTTTTCATTCTTTACATTTCATTCTGGTATTATTATCGCCTTCTCACACCCACACGAGCCTCTATATTCCCCAGCTAATTATATCATTAGAAATTATTAAGACAAAATTGTAATCCCATTGTCGAATAACGTGATTATATTTCAAAGCATTTTTTGCCCAATAAACAAGCAACAGTTTGTCCTGGAGCTCGAATGCAACGAAATTGGTTTTCTTCATGCCAAAGCTCGTTATTTTATATTGAGGCCAACTGCAGCAAGAGGCAAGGCAAGACGTTGAGGAGGAAATGAATGGAATTATTTCGCTGCATTGATTGGCGAGAGATTTTTCATTGTTTCTCATAGTAAAATAAAAGTGGTGTGCCAACAATGGAGAGAGGGGTGCGATCGGCGGTCTTTTTGAAGGCACAGGTGCCCCGTGGGGCGAGAACGAACGAAGCACAGTCTTTTCATCAGAGGAAACCCCTCTGATCGCCTAATATTTTTCCTCCCTTCCATTTTGCTCGTTGGTTCGCGTCCGCCGCTCCTCCTTCGCCCAGCTTCTCCGCATTTTATTTTTATTCGTCCTCTTTTGCGCCAGGGGATTTCGCTAATAAGCGAATTCGCTGCTGCTGTAGCATCGGAGCCGAAGCCATTGGGTATAATGGAAGAGCGGGCGAGCTCCTCCGCTGTTGGGAAGCCTTTTCCAACGCTCGCGGAGATCCGAAGCCACCACATGGATTTTTGGCGGCTATAATCCGAAGCTCCCGAGAAACGTCTCCCGCGGGGCAACCGATTATCGATTTATCTGCTCTTCATTGCAAAATCTATCATTTTCCCTTATTCCTTTTTTCGGGCCTAGATCTCGTCCCTCTTGGCAAAAGCTTATTTTCGCTTGGTCAACTTTTACGAAACGAAAACGAGCTTGCGGCACGGAAAAATCGACGTTTTTTTCGTCGTTTCGATTTCGAGGCAGCAACATGGAAAGCCATGAACCCGTTAAATATATACGAAAGTGCCACTTTCGTGTGGGCAGTGTGCTATATACGGTCCTCCCACGCACGCTCTGGCGCATGCGCCGAGCCTCCCTTAAAACAATGCACCGACCAATCTCGCAAGACAAAGAGTCTCGCAGCTGATTGGTTCGTTTCCAAGAACCAATCTTTTCTTTCCCCTATAACAGCGAAGCGGCGTATCTCCCTTCGAATCGAAACCACGCGGGAATACTATTTTTTTCTTCTTCTTACACGTGAAGAAACTTTAGCTTCTTCGTGGCTGGCCGAGATGCTCGAGATTCCGAAGAGCCCCAAAAACATCATTATTCCCTAAGCCTCAATCTCGTATATTAATTGTTTATGCCACGTGGCGGAATCATTATCGTCGCGAAAATGCACGAAAACGTATTTTTCTCATGACACCATTTTTGTTTTTCTCGAGCTACTTAGCCGACGTGCCACGATACCGAGTCACATCGAATTTTGTGTGATCCACCTTTCGAAATAAAATACAAGTTACGAAATACGCAATGGCTGCGATGAATATATCCGAGAGAGCCGTGTAAGATATGCGAGTCGAGAACTCGGCGATATATTCTCATGTCTCACACGCGCGAGAACACAAAATGCCAGGATGTAAAAAAAAAAAAGAAAGAAAAAAAAAACGGAACGAGAGACGTTGAAGGGAAGCAGCACGAACCAATCGATAGTTGAGAGGCCATCTCTTTCTCGCATTCGGCTCGCCGTACAGGATGAATTTCAATTTCTACCCTCCGCACGATTCATGCCACAATATATAAATATATTCCGCGGACCAACATACTTCGATTCGTCATGGGGAATATTGTACGAGCAACATAAACAGACATTGACAGTCATCCTCGCCTTCTCCTCGTTTCCCTCTCGTTTATGCTTCTCCTATTATATTTGTTACTAATTTAAATATTTTTTATATACTCTAGACTGCACTATACGTCGTCGCGGAACTTGAAGCACAACCGGAGGTGAAGAAAAATCGAATTTTTAACTTTTTCATGAAAATTCTCGTGTTTCGAATGTGCAAATGTCAACATTTTATGTATCGAGCAATGTTCGCCATTTATAAAGAAAAAGCCAATTTTCTCCTGAAAATTGTAAAAAAAAAACAATTTTTATTGTTACATATTTATAGAATAATATTATTTTTTCCATATTTGAAGAAATAATTTATCCACCGATTTATTGTTTTTTTTTTTTTTTTTTCAATTAAGCCGCGGGCGATGTTTGAATTAAAATATTTTTCGAGAGTGAAAAACGTGTCGAAATATGAGCGTGCAAAAGGGTTGAGTCTTGGGTAATGGCCCCTGTGAACACTCGATGCTGCTTTCTCCGCGCGCAGTTCCATCGATGATCCAATCCTCCTCACCCTCGGTCTGTGCTCTCTTCGATCTATGCCTCGCCCCAATACAAAGTTGCCTTGGTAATGGCCGCACCGGAAGCGAGATGACGCGTGACCCCCAGACGGATGCATTAGACGGACTTCCGGCGGTGCGACGCCCCGCGCGGATCGCATCTCTCGTTCGGCCGTGAAACTCTGGCGACCTTCCCCCGCGCCCATTACGAATCATCGCCAGCGTAATCCCCATGACGCGGTAAAGTTAAAAATAAAATGAAATAAATGCGAATCATTATTTAAATAAAGAAAAAAATATAAATTTACGGATGAATACTTGGCAGGGAGTTGAGAGAATTGAAAACAACGACGCGATTATAATTTCCTGTTTGTCGACGAGTCCAGAAAGACGGTACGTGTGTCTACCTCGCTAAACAGATTTTCCTACGTGTGTCATCGCAATGGCGTTCACCAGTCGAACGATAAATGGAGAAAAGTACCACCTCGCTCTCGCATTCGTGCTGATGCCACACACCGAGGTCCTCTCAGTTTCGAGAGTGCGAGGGCGAAACGCGAAAGGACTGGACGCGAGAACGAAAGCATCGATTCTCTGATGCTTTGCTCTTCTCTTATTCCAGGAGAAATGAGCGTAGCCGCTTCGAAAGGAAATGAAAATCCCTTCACGATTCAGACTGCTTCGCGAGACACAGTAACGTCTCTCCATTTCTCATTATTGTATACCAACGTTGATTTCCACCAACGAATCTCTTTTGATTTTCGCTTCTCGAGATCCCCCGTTTCTATGCCAATAATCCATAAATCCTGTCAAGCCTTTTATTACTAGCCCGCTTCTGTCCCCTCGAGGAAATGAAAAATAATGATCTGAATTTCCTCCGAGCAGGTGCGAAATTTGCCATTTTTTTTTCCCAATTTTTCAGCTCTTGCGACTAAACTTGAATAGATACAGAAATCTTCTCCGAATATTTTTTCTACACAATTTCGCGCTCTCAAATTCAAGTCCTACAAGTTTTTCCTCCATCTCCAGCCGTTTGGGCGGTAAGTCCGCGCAAAGAACCAACCAAAGATTGTTTTTATCGAGTTTGAGCTTTCCTCGACAGACGCAACACATGCGATATTGCTGGCTGCACCCTTGGAATGGAAATGCTGGGAAACTACGCGAGCCAGAAACAGAGAGAGAGAGAGCGATAGAGAGAGAACAAGGGGTAGGGGGAAAGTTGGGTGAGTACATCCGTACATATCGGCGAAACAAAGGCCGTCTCCGGAGCTGTGTTTCTCTTGGTTCTCGAAGCTGCGGTTTCGCATGTACACAGTAGAGAAACGAGACCGATGCATCGATACCGGAAACGCCTCTCCGCGGTACAGCGAAAGAGCCCGGGGTAGCGAGATAGCAAAGAAAAAACAGCAGCAGCACCACCAGCAGGGAGAAAAAAAAGAAGCGACTCGGTTTTATGAAGGGAGGAGAAAGGACCGCCGCGCGCGTGGGCCTGACAATGCCACGGGGATGCGGATCCAGATATTTCTAGTGTGGTTCATATCGCATCCTCGTCTGTGTTGTCTATAGCAGGTTACACTCTCGTATGGTGCCCACGTATACATGCGTCCACTCAAACTGTATGGATCTCTATCGCACACATATTTATTTATATTCAATGTGTTTGCTTGGCTGAAGAAATTCGAAATATATTTTCATATATTTAATACTTATCATCTTGGCGTGTGGGCAAAACAAAATGTCGGGCTGCGAGAGATGGTCCAAATATTGTAACGAATGCTAAAGTTCGCAAGCTTCGAATGCCACGAAAAATATTGATTTTTATTCATGATTTCTTTGATTTTTATAATTATGATTTCGAGCTTCTTCATTTATCTCGGACGAAAAATCGATCGATTTATCGTGAAAATTAAATCGTTGCAATATCGATCGGATGAGAAGTAAATTGTTGATTGTTGGAATCGAGAGCAAGTCTCTGAGTCTGAGGCGTCGAGAGGGAGAAAGTATAAGAGGCCAAGAGAGCGAAGGAAAATTCTTACGAAGGAGATACAGCGTGTTGGTCGCCCCGCAAAGTATAAATGCTGTTCGCTCTTTCCATCTTAGTCTCGGTTGGTCGTGATGTGACGTTGCCAGAACGTATACGAAGACTGGAGAAATGATCAATATTCATGGTGGCTCGTCGATGGGTTCTTCTCGGGGGTCTTTCGTGACGAGTCGGTTGAGGGTGGATTTATGGGCAAGCTCTTCGCTCTTCTACACACCCTGCGAGAGCACGAGAGATTCTTTTTTCTGCGAGGCACAAAAAAAAAAAAAAAAAAAAAAAAACAAGAAAAAAAGAATAAAGACAAGAGAGAGAGAGAGAAAAAAAAAACAAACGCGATTCTAATTAATTTTATCATTTATTTTCCAAACCGCACGACCGTTCTCTCTTTATTTTTCATTCCTCCAGAATCTCTCCCGTGTCTTTTGGCACCCTCGAGGAGCCAAGAGATAAGGAGCAGAATGGAGTGTGTACCTCATCGTGTTCGCGGTCGTATTCGCTCGGGGATGAGTCAAGTCCCGTCAACGCGACGCGATGGATCAACTTGTCACGAGGAAAGAAACGGTATTTGCGACGTATTAAGCTCCATTGCGGAGCATCTTCTTTTCCTCTAACCCCTATAACCACGAGAATGGAACGCGCTGACGAGGACCCAAGGCATTCGCCAATTGACACCGCAATACATACCATTTTTTGTCCCTATTCTTTTATCCAACAAAAATAGAGAGAAACGTTTTTCTCAAAAGATTTAGTTCCCAACGATATTGATTATGTATGCTAAAGAGTTTGCTCACGAAATTTCATGAAATTCTAATAATTTCGAATTTTCCTATGCCTTTGGCATGACAAACGTGCCTTAAAGTGAGTCCAATCTTTTTAGTCGGCAAAAAAAAAGAAAAAAAAAAGAAATCAATGAAAACAAATAACGCAGCAACTCCAATTAAACATAATCGTCGGAGATTTCACTTCACTCAGTGAAACACAAATGCGCCTTAATACTTTCAGCCATTTTGCCAACTGTGCACGTGTGTCTGTGTAAAAAAAGGAAAAAGTAAAGCATTGTCAATGTGAATAAACGAGCACGCGAGTGTTCCGGAGATGTGACAAGAGGAGAAAAAAGCAGCTTCGAGATAAAAGAGCCCGTTTGTCGGATTCCGAAAGATAGAGAGATGGAGCAGCTGAAAGAAAGGTGAATCGTTGTTGGACTAAACTTTCAACATTAGGCTCTGCGTATTATTAAACGTAACGGAGCCTCTTGAAAAAACTCACTCCGTCGGAATTATGTAATGACGAAATCGTTTTCAACCTATTTGAGCCAACAAAAAACGAAAACACTCTCCAAATTTATTTCGCTGCATTTCATTATATATTGCAGCGAAATAAAGCTCGTCACGTTTGATAAAAATGTTTTTAACGATTCCTCAAAACACTGGGTCAATTTGAGCCGGAACGATTTTTCCATGTCATGAACTTTTCAAATTAATCAAATTTATTCAACTGAAATTAATTATTTTAAATACCAAACCTAATGGACTTGTTTCAACGAATTTCATTTATTTAATATTAAAATGTTCTGAATTATTGAAAATAAAAATCTGATATTCGAATGAAAAAAATGGTGATGTGGATGTTTTGGGCTGATGCCGCGTGTTTTCGAAAATGCCAACAGCCGTTCGGTCAGACTCAGTCGATCTCTGATACTCGACTGGTATCTGTATATGCGTTTCCCCTTTAGCTTCCGGTGCATCGAGATCCGTAAGTCCGGAGAAGAGCACGGCAATAATAGAGTCGACAATGCGGAGAGAGAGAGAGAGAGAGAGGGAGAGAGGCTTGAAGCTTTTCAGGGTGTATCCTAGGGGCATCAGAGGCCGGTAGACAGTTGGTGGAAGAGAGAAGAGCGAAAGGGAGGAGGGTGGGAGGATTCACCAGAGGCAACTGGTAAAATCGACGTCAAAACGGCAACGTCAGTAGAGTCTCGCGAAGCTCCTCTCGGCAAGCGAGAGAGCCAGCCAGAGAGAGAGAGAGAGAGAGAGAGAGAGAGAGGAGGATGGGCTCATCAACTAATGGCCCGCAGCAGGAACCAAACTATACCGCCTCTCCGAATCAAACTGTACGAGCAGGCTTCACGGTTGAGGTTGAAAATGATGCTTGCGTTCAACCCCTTTCTACCCTTAACGTATACACATTTTGCCCAAACTAGCATTGATGGAATAAAAAATCACTTTCCTTCATTACGAAAACTCTTATTGTCCAATTTCGAGATGGCCATTCGACCACATTTCAATTTCACGAGGATAATAATCAGAGACCTTCATTTTTCAATTGTTAACGTAACGAAAGAAATTTCGTAAAACACTCAAGTTCGTAACGTTGGGTGTTCCAACGAAAATACATTTTCCTATTAATAATTTCTTCAATTCAAAAAACAATGAAAATTTTTGTAAGAATTTTGTTTTTGGAGGGTCAAAAAAATTTGTCTCAGAGGAGAAAGGCTATTTGAGAATAAAATGAAATGATGGAATTAAATTGAGACTAAAGGTAAAGGATGAGGAAAATAGTTGATAGTGAACCGGAGTAGCAAGATTTCTGGAGGATGTTCCAGCAAGTATATAGAGATGGGCATAGATAAGTGTAGGTGGGTAGGAGGAAAGAGGGAAGCCGGCAAGAGAGAAAGTCATTCAGGGCATTCACGAGGAAGAGCTCACGAACGAGCGAGCGACTGAATGAGCAAAGTCTCGACCCCCGACGTTAGCCTTTCCATCCAGCACACGCTTTTTCCCCAATCCCCGCCGCCGCCGCCGCCGCCGCCGCCGCCGTTTCTCTCCTCCACACCTACCCCTTCGTTGCCCTTCGTACCGACAACCATCGTACCCTCCCTCCTCCACCCATGTCGGGGATCCACCCTATCTCGGGCATTATCTTTATTAAACACCTCCAAAAGGGAGGCCACTGTGTTCTCTTTTCTCTTTTATACTCGCTCGCATACTCTTCTATTTCCATACGAGATCACCGGCACAATCATTGCCAGTTAGCTCGGAAAAAAGCTCGCCCTGCTTCGCCAACATCATTTCATTAATCTCTCGATCAATTACGCTAAATCCACACGCCGCATTTTCAATTAATTCGTTCGAAAATCGAATGAAAAATCAAGTTGAACGTTGCATCGTTAAAATTCAACGAAATTCGTTTTTTTTTTTTTTTTTTGCCAAACTTTATTATTTTCATGGAGAATTCAATTGTGATGATGAAACGTTGGGTTTTTGGTCCGGAAAAAATATATTGGCTCGAAAACTTGGGATCATTTTGAAAATTCGATGAAAAAAAAAGAAAAAAACGTCTTCGGCGTCTCTGTCGCGGTTTTTTATTTTCATAAATTCGCAAAACTCGTTCTTCCGTTTTTCCGCGCGCACGAACAAGATTCGGTCTCATGCCTGTTTGTGATACGAAATTCGCGAGCGGGAAGAAACGGCGAAGAGAGAGAGCAAAGAACAAAAAATAACTCACCCCCTCCCAACATTTTAAACTGGAAAACGAAAATATTTATAAAACGTATGTATATAAAGGAGACGCTGTCGCCAGCTCTCTTGATATGATATCTACGCGGAGGCCTGTATGTACAGCCACCAGAGGGTTGATCAACCCCCCTCGCAACTTTGCATCATTTTTTCCGCCTCGATGGCTCTTCCTCATCATATCCCATGGATAAAAAAATCTCGCGTACAATTTTTATTTTATAAGAAAAATATTTCGCCAAATACGAGATTAAAGAATTCTTTAAATAAACGTTCGATCAAGCTTGAATTGAACAATAAAGTAAAGAGGAAGCAAAATATTTAACGATTTTTCAAGAATTTCAGAATTTCATGAAATTCGATAAATCAAGTGGTCATTTAATTCATCATTTAACGATCAAGAGGTTATAAATTTAAATGTGACAGTTAGGCAGGCCCAAAGCTGTGCAAAAAATAAGAGGCGAAGCTGGTGCCAAAAGTCTCAAAGAGATTCGGCAACGCAATGACGAGAAACGAGGGATAGTTTACACGCCATCGTCTCTCCTCGGCATTCCACACACACACACACACACGGCAATGGCGACATGTAGGAAAAGACGAAGGAAAATGGGGTCGAATACAAGCGGCGAGTCCGCGCGCCATTGTTTCAAAGGAAACGTTGAATTTAACGTCAAGAGGGGGGTGGCGAGGGTGGATTCGGAGAATGAAGAATTCGCCGCGTTCCCTCTCTCTCTTTCTTGTTCTTGCTCGCTTATAAAAATCCCGTACCCCCGCGAGCCGCTCTTAATTACTGCCCCGTGCAAATTGGAAGGAAAAATTAATCGCAGAAATGACTTAGGAGAGAGAGAGAGAGAGAGAGAGAAAATGCCAACTAGGGGTTGCAAATTCTTCTCTCTTACCCCCTGGTCTTTCGGGCCAAAGCAGGGGCACTTTCTCACAAAGGGGATGAAAGGAAGTCCGGGGCAATTAGAATGATGCCCCCCCTCCCCCCCTTGCACACTGCGTTCCACCTTTCTTCCTCTTTCTCCGTCCATCTTGGCCGTCTTTGAGCCCCTTTCTCTCCAACTCGGGCATTCTCATGGTCGCACTTACACCTCCGAATCTGTACACGCTGATCCCAAAAATCTCAGCCGTATTCACTCGTAAATTAACAAACAATTGTTTACTACGCCTTACATTAACTTTGCCAGAGACTTTGAGCCACGCTCACCCGTTTTTCAACGCTGCTCAACGTTTAAATGCAACGAAATACCGTTTATTCGTCACCCGACATTTCAAGATCGTCATTAAATCACGTTTTAGAAGAATTTTTTCGATGATTTTGAAAATTGAACAAATATTGATACTCAGAGCCAATTTATTTTTCTGGGACGAAAAACCGATCGATTCATCGTCACAATTTCATTTCAATATAAATAATGAGCTTTGACAAATAAAAATATGAATTTCAAACTGACTTTGCTTTTTGGCATGATACTTGCTTCTCAGGATTCTTGGGGCATTTAATGTCGATTAAGTCTGGAGGGTTTTCTCGCTCGAGAGAGCTAAGCAAGAGGAAAAAAGCCCCTTTGGCGGTAGACAAGAGAAGCCTGCCAAATCCGACTGTCATATCTTGCGGAAGAGGCGCCGCGGGGCCGAGGGGCATGATTCGATGTGACAGTGACCGGGAGGGTTACGACCATCTTTTTCTCCCCCTTGTGTACACACACATAGACACGTGCAACGCGCGTTATTTAACTCGCAGACGCCAATATACGTCGTGACGTTCGCGGATTCCTCGCGTGCCTCGCAGCCCCCTCCCTCTTTTCCTGTGCAAGGTTTAATGACGTATAAGCTATATGCGCTGGATTAGCAACGTCGCGACAAAGCGAATACCGAGACAGAACGATTCTTCGCCGCCTCGTCACCAACAGCAGACTTCTCACTCGAAGACGAGGATCATATCAACCCCCCCCCCCCCCCCTAAAATCATCCCCTGGCCGTCCCCGACGATGAATATATACTCCGGCGGGCTATAGGGATGCCTCTATATAGGGTAGAACGCCCGGCAAAACAGGGATTATATCGGGCTAAATGAAGCACTCGAGCATCACTCTCAAAATTCATAAAATAATAAAAGCGCGAATTTTTGAGAAACATATTTCGCCCCTTTATGACGGCGAAGCTTGTATCGTTTAAATGATTTTTCCATTTTGCCACATCTCGTTATTTGTGTTGACATTTCATTGTCAGGAGACATTCATTTTTAACTTTTTTCAAAAATTTTATTAAACATTTTTTTCAATTGAAATATTCAAAATCGTTAATTTTGAGCTTCAATGTATAAATATTGAAAGATTCAAAGAAATATAGAGATTTAATTGTGAAGGCAAACAACCGATCGGCTTTTCGGCCGAGAAAAATAAATGCGCTTGAAAAATGAGGATTATTTAAAAAAATAAAACAAATCAGCAATAAAAATCAATATTTTTCGTTGCATTATAAGAAATGATTTTCATGTTGCGTTCAGTGTTGATTTTTCGATAGAAAAATGACTTCTCCCGGAGAACATATGTTCAGGAGATCCCTAAAGGCCTCTGAAGTAGCAGAATATGTTTCAGTCAAATCAACATGAAATATATTGTTACCATAATCGGCTTGGATCCCCCATACATTAAAGAAACTCCCAAATTTCATAATACGTTTACTTCAATGTGGGCTCGGATCGTTTGCTTGTGCTTGCTGCTGCCCGGGTTCCTCTTTATTCGCTTTGTTAACTCGTGATCGAGTTATCGAGACTCCCTCGAAGGGGGCACCGCGTCATCGATGCATCGACACGCATTATATAGCCAGTTTCGTACGAGAATGAAAAAAATAAAATAAATAAAAGAAAAATTAAATGATAAGTGGGCAAGAAAAATCATCATTTTATTCCGATTTTAATGAATATTTCCATTCAATAAATATATTAATAAAATATTAAGATTCAAATAAATAAATGGTATGAAATTTGATTAATCCAAGGGTTTGATAGCGAATAAATGTGTGACAGAGTGTCGGGGGGGGGGGGGGGGGGGGGGGGGGATTTATATCTATAGAGTTTTGATGGTGACGTACCCCAATAATATTATTAAATTGGTGGGAGCGGCGTGAGAGGAGGAAAGAAACACACAAGATATAAAATGTTGAAAACGCTTTCAATTCTCCTTTGGGCTTGGTTCTCGCGCTTTCGTTTTTTCTCTTTATATCGAGAGTGTTGGTGATCTCGCGAGCGACACCCTGGGGTGTCGAGTAACCCCCTCCCCCCCCCCGGACAACGTCGTGCCACAAAAAGCCACAGAAAGAGAGCACCCGTTTGAGAAATCTCGCGCCTGTTAAACGACAAAACGAATAATTAACCGAACAAAGAGTGTTTGTCGAAAAAAAAAGGACAATAGGAGCTTCGGCTGCTTCGTTTTTGTATTTTTATTATTCTTCTTCTTGTTATTTTTTCTCACTCATCTCTTTCATTCTCATCGTTATCCTGGCCGCGAACCTTCGCTTCCTCTGCTCCCACCTCAATCGCTTATATTCTCTACCAGAAGCGTATACATCCGAGACGCCAATTAAATAAGAGAGTCAAATGGGTGACAATGAGGCGTGAGTGTTTTATTGAATACCGCGCGGCGGACTCTTCGATGCCAGACCAACTTTTCGGCAACGTTTATATTATCACCTCGACCTCCTGCCCAACATATTTCGTCCTTTATTAATTAAATACAAATATTTTTTTCTCAATTAAAATAATATTAATGAACGCCGACGCATGGAGGGCAATTTTTTCTTATTAATAATTTAATTAAAACTCAGACAAATAGTATTTGATGGGAAAGAATATTTTCACGAATTTTCATAAAATTTTTATTATATTTTCGTGTTTAGCCAAGCTCCTCAATTTATTGAGAGCATGCAATTTCTGCCAACGTTTCCTTCAACATATAGAGTATATTTAGATGGAAAGACGTATATACACGTAACTGTTACGGCGAGGATGGAGGAAACGATACAGAATGGCGATAACGATTATTGTTACGATCGATCAAGTACGATAATGAGACGAGATAACGATGATGATGGTGATTACGAGGATGACGTGACGATTTGAGAGACACGTGGTAAGCTATTGTCAGTGATTGACGATTGGCAGCGTCACGGAGTTCCCTCTCCCGTATCCATGGGAATTTCAATCCCATAGGCTTGCTCGTCCTTAAAAACAGGATTTTTTACACTTTTCATTTATTTTCCTTTGAAATTAAAGGAGCAATTTTTTTTGCCCGCGGGGCATTCGAAAAAATGATTTTTTTTTTTGTTTTTTTTTTTTTTCAAATGAAATCGATGGGAAATATTGGTAAAGGATTAAGGGAATGAAATTGAGTGGTAAGAGGCGGAAGATAAACGAGGCAACGAAATATAAAGCATCGAGAATGCTTAACGGCGGATTTTAGTATAAATCCGTTAACCGAAAAAGTGAAATAAAAATAGGAAAAGATGAGAAAGGTGTGTGTGTGTGTGTGTGTGTGGGAAAAAATACATGGTCCATCGGTCAAGCTCGGAAAATCCTGATAAATGGAAGTTCACCGTAGTACAGGCAGAGTGCAGATATGCGGAGAGAGTAAAGGGCGGCGACGGACGTCAAAGGGTGAAACGGAGCCTCGTGCGCGCAAGCATTTTTTTTTTTTTTCTCCATGAAATAAATAAAAACGATATAAAGCTTGGAATAACGAATGAAAAAAATATGTGAAAAATGTGCTGGTGCAGGCTCCTCCTAGGCCGGGCGTTTTTTTTTTATTTCTCCGATATTATAGGAAATTTGGAAAAGCCTCGTATCCATTGGATCCAAATAAATGAAGAAAATAAATCGGAAAGATAAAAAAAAAAATATATATAAACAATTAATCATCCCGATTGACTCGAATCATTATTCACAACGATTTGCATTAAAAAAAAAAGCTTTTTCTTCACTTCCGGTATTGAGGCGACGGAACAAGCTCACAACGTTATGGGGATTAGAGGAAAAAAAAAAAAAGGGAAGATGGAAAAAAAATGGTGAATCGTGCAAAGAGGGTTGGCAAAGATCACCATCGTTACTCCCTCGACATTGGCCATCATCGCCACGTTGGCTTATGTATATATGGGGCGAGGGTGTGCAATCAATAAGACATTCGTGACGCGACGGTTATGGTTTGATGGGGCCCGAACTAGGAGCTCGAAAAATCCAACTGCTAGCAAGAGAGAGAGAGAGAGAGAGAGGAGAAACCCTATGGACAGTGCCGGCTCGAAAGCAACACGAGTCGTCCGGCACAACCGACGCAACCCCATGAATATCTTTCGATAGATTGCACACACATCGAGCCAACGACCAGAGTAAATGATTCGAGCCAGTACGGTTTATTGGCCGTCGCCAATCCCTGCGTGCAAAAGCAAACGCAATTTCAAGCGCTTTTCCCCAAAAATTTCGTTTCAAAAGATCGATAAGTTTAGTTTTTTTTCAATAATCCCAAAAATTATGTCATTGCGGCAAGAAATATTCTAGAAAATCTCTTCGGGAGCTAATTTTTGTCTTTCCAATCGAAAATAACGAAAAATTTGGAAATTATCCAAAAAATATTTAGTTGCTACCGTTTTTTTTTTTTTTTTTTTTTTTTTTTTTTTTTTTTTTTTTTTTTTTTTTTTTTTTTTTTTTTTTTTTTTTTTTTTTTTTTTTTTTTTTTTTTGGAAAAGTAATTGTTGCGAGGTCTCGAGACACGCGAAAAGTAGCGTGGAGAAAAAGATTTTTGAGTAATTTAGCGAGAGCTTGGATTTGCCAAAATGGCCAATGACCACGTTGAAGGTTATCGGATATACGGGCGTCGCTCCGCGGCGAGGCAACCCCCGTGTGTCTGCAGCATGTAACATGCCAACGTCCGTCTCAGCTTTCTCGCTCTTTCTCTCGGTCTCGGTAGCTCTGGCTGGCTCGTTCGTTCGGGAGAGAGTCGACGATGCGCGAGAATGTGGCGAGAGCATATCGCAGGGATGCGTGTATGCTCAGCCACGCGTCACTCTCAGCGCGCCACTGTGGTTATGGAGTCTGTTCGATGTATGGGATATCATCTCCCATGAACACCAGAGAGCGAGAGGGTGAGATGAGTCAAGAAATAAAAGGGAGAACCGAAAAAATAATGCGATCGAGCGAAAGACAATAAAAAAGCGAAAGATATTTTCTCGGCAGAGTCGTTTCTCGTTGCGATCGCCCTCTGAGAATAGTGAAAAAAAAAAAAAAAAAAACATGCAACTTTTCGATAAAAAAAAAAAAAAACAAAAATAGAAAAAGGGCCGAGGGGACTGGGGAGAAGTTATCGATTGCGTGTCGAGAAAATATGAAAATTCCGTAGCTCCGGGACGTGGCGCGTTGAGAAATTTATCTTCGTTGAAGAAATAAAAGACGGCAAGAGTTTGAGAGAATTTTTCTCACTTTTTTCCCCGTTTTTTTTTTTTTCCAATTCTTCGTATTCGAATTAGCATTTTTCGTATTTGTTTGTTTTTTCGTCAATCGTCGTGTGTACGCGTGACGACAACGAGGAGCATAAAAAATATACATACGACGTAGACTCGGCGAGCGAAACAGAGAGAGAAAAAGCTTCCGCGAGCTTGCCAGCTAGGCCGCCCCGCGCCGAGCCGTTTCCTCGTCTCTCGATGTTACAAGGAGCGCGGGGGAGTCAGCTGCTCGCGAGGGACAATACGCGCCACTTATTTATTTAAATACGGGGCATCCTGTTCCTTTCACACGAAGATTTATGCACGCCACACCGTTAATTGCCGCACCATTATCCGGCTAATGCTATTCCGAGCCTCGAACCACCACAACTACCGCACAATCCACATGCCATTTCTATATCTATACAACGTTAATATATACAGATATCTGTCTACATCGATGTAAATACACGTAAATATATATAAATGAGTTTATTTACGTGTCAGCGACGTCTGGCGACGCGTGCACCACCCGAGTCACCAAAATATTATCTTCTTCTCATTTTTTCACGGCACGTACAAGCCCTAACACACAAAGACACAGCCGGAGGTTAAATGCGATGAGAAAAGTGTGACAAAACGTCTTGCGATGCACGTTCCTCGATACTTGCGCAATATCCTCGTTACATTGTCACTCGAAACGTTCGTACGAGGCGCGACCGCGAATGCGACTGAAAATACATCAAATTATCACGCCAAATTGTCCCTGCGAGCGCTGAAAACAACATTTTTTCGAAAAATATCGATACGTCGGCGTAATATTTTTGTTGTTGTTTTTTTTTTCAATTATCCCAGAAATTGTGCCATTGCGGCGGAATAGAAATATTCTAAAAAGTCCGTTAAAAACAAAATATTCTGCCGAAATAACGAAAATAACGAGTTTATCGCGTTGAACGAAATATCGACGATTGCTCTCGTTTTTTTCTTTTCATATTTTTAAATAAATTTTGAAATTAGACAAATTGCAAAAAAGTTGAGATTCGGGGGATTTTGGTGGGTCTAGAAATGGTGGAAATTGGACTAACGTTATTTCATTTATTTCCGATCGTTGGGTTTAATGTCCCCTCTGCCCCCCGGCCGAACGCATTTCCCCGCCCCTCCGATTGTTTGCATTCGAGATGGAAAATTGAATTTTCGGATAGTATATCCGGCACAATTATTGTAGACTCGTACGAGCCCGCCCGCCCACGCACTCCAATCTATCCAACTTGTTTATCAATATATATCTATATATTAACTATATTTGGAGGCACACGTGTGTATACGGTCCATCAACGATTGACGTATTTTCCTCGTCTCTAGTTTCGTTCTGACGGGATAGAGGCAACGCGCTCTGCTCTATATACGCCGCACGGGGATCAAGCAGCACACCCAACCACCACCCAATGCAAGGGAATCCGGTAGAATTTCGGTACCGGCAACCGAATTTCAATCAAATTGAAATTCGCTGAGGCGCCCTGTGCAATCCGCTCTCTCTCTCTCTCTCTCTCGCCATATGCATGGACAAACGCACCCACACACGAACAAGTGCCTTTTGGGTGCTTTTGCTTGCCTCTCCTCCTTCTCATCCATACAAATTTTGCCGCTAACGGTAACATCGATTTCCTCGAGTCCATCACCTCTGCGGCACTCTCCAACGAAAATCCACCATCGAAACAACCAACCAAAACTATTTTATATCCATGCAGATAAATTTTTTCAAATCGCTAATGCATCGAGCTCCAATTGTCCTTCATCAATGTTTCACGATTTTCAATTGAAAATTCGACTAGGGGAAAAATGAAAAATAAAAAAAATTCAAATTCAAATTTCAATACCAGCCTCGCGGTCACATTTAACGCGTCAGAGTATTTCTTTGCTACCGATTGGTGTCGATTCACCAATGTTTTTTATTCGGTAATAAAAAAAAAGTGCAAAATCACTGTGATTGTTATTTTTTCTTCTTTTTCTCTGGGCTCGAACTCAATTCAATTATCGCTGCCAATGAATAAGGAGAAAAAGGGTGAGGGAATTACCGAAGCTTTGAGGTTAGACTGCGGACACGCTCGAGCCGTAGAAAATCGAATGACGAGCAAATTTAACCGTGACCCCCGCGTGACCTACCGCCGTCGGTAGGGGGAGGAAAACAACCAATTTCAAACTCGCATTTTTCGGTCTCGTTCTGGTCCCAAAATCATTAACATTTGCTCGATGAAAAAAAAAAAAACCGAAAAATCGAATAAATGAAAATTTATGGAAATCGCTCTTGATTGTCCGATTGAGGGCAAAAATATTGAACCCTTATCTTTTGTGTGTTCTCTGAGTGTTGTGCCCTTTTGGATTCCCTTTTTATGTAAATGGCATTAAATATTGGGGCGAATATAAATTGGAATAATTGAGAGAACTCGGGGACAGAGAAGAGGAAGAATCGAAATTAGGAAAGTTGGTGCTGTTCCTTTCGGTACTTTTGATGGTTTTTCTTTGCTCGCTCGTGGCGCAACTAATATCACTCGATTAGCACACTCGACATATTTAAAATCTCCGAAGCAGCGAGTTGGCCGTAAGAATTTCGCTGCTTTTCCCGTTTTTTTTCTTTCCATTCTTTATCATTTCTTAATCAATTGCGATCGACTTTTGACGAGCCCTCAAAGACTATCGAGCTGTGTGCCTCTTTCCACCAAGTCCCACAAAACGCCTGAGAAAAACCCATTTAAAAGTTTGATTAAGAAAGCTCCGGCGGCCTATTATTCTCATGCTAATTATACGATTCTCGTTCATATCCACGGGGCTCAAAATTACGTCCAAATGGAATCCATCTTGACACGCGGGGAGCCCGCCCCCGAGCTCCTCATCGGGACGCCATTTTTCAATTATTTTCTTAGCCAAATTTTTTCTCGCTCTCTCTCTCTCTCTTCAATTACCATTTCCACGAAGCAAACTTGAACCAATTTACGCGGTCTTTGAGATTCGTATTAATAATACCAACAAAAAAAATGGCCAAGTTGGTTTTTTTTTTTAAAAAAAATTTTTTCTTTTATTTTCGTCGAAATTCGTCGAGTCACGAAAATATTCAGGATCGTTGTAATTAATGATTTTACGTTACCGTAAGAAGAGCGTGTGCATCGCGTATAAACGTTTATCCTTCTATCGGGGGCTTTTTAAAATCGGATAAAAACTTTTTCTCGCGACAGCATTCGTTTTATCGTAAAATACAGCCCCGTTCTTATAGTGCTCCCTCTCGTCGTCTCGCTCCGTACTGCTCCGCGGGCCACCACCCACGCCCGATCCTGTTGAGCAAGCGAAAAATCATATGCACCACTTCGCAACTGAGATCCACATTTCCTGTTCCACGCGTTTGGGGTGCACCCGCGCCAAGCGTCCTCCGGAAACTGCTCTCGCCCTCCACTTTTTAAGGCATTTCGTCTTGACTTTTTTTTTTCGTTTTCAACTTATTTCACACTCTGAATGGCTTTGAATATATTGTCTCCGGGAAGGAAAAAATCGATGAGACAACAAGAAAAAATGGGGCAACTGCATCAAGGCAATGGAGTTGAAATTATTTATCAATTTATTGTTTTATGCCGGAGAAGAGAGTGGCAATTGGACGACGAGGAGCCTAACGTGATGAAATATCATCGCGAGCAGTTTGGACCGATTCGATTAATTATCGGATTAAAGACACGCGAAGCCTCGTTCCTATCTCTTATTCACGGATCGTTTACGCAACTAATAAGCTTTTCTCGTGCGGTAAACGAGTACACACGATTCGAGGGCCGGTCATATTGTGCTGGGGAAAATAAATGGGGAAGAGAAATCAAGGATAACGATGCGGGAGGTTTGTTCATATTGAGCAGAGACGCGTGTCGAAAAAAAATATACCGATGCGGCGTTGCCTGGAGCTCGCGACCTTGGAATGCAAGGAAAAAAAAAAAAACAGATTCGTGATTTTTCTCATAAATAATGAGCTTTGGCAAAGAAAAATAGGAATTTCGTTGCATTTCAAGCTTGAGAATCTTTCCATACGAATGAGAGCATTTTGTTTAGGAAGAGAAAGCAGCCGCCATTGGTGACGTTTAAGGAGGAGCAAAATTGTAAAAGTGCTGTGAATTAATATACGAGAGTTTGACATGGTAATCCTAAGGAAATAAATGGGAGGAGGGGGATCTATGATCTGCAAATAATTGTGGCATTGTTTGGTTCGGAAGAAATGCGGGAAGATTGTGAGTCTCGATGGACAAAGACGTGCCAGCAGAGTTTATTAATCGGTAAACTGCAATGCCGAAAGAAAAAGAAAAAAGGAAGAAAATAGTTGTTACGAGGCTTGAATGCACGAATTGTGATTCTCGTCGTTGTCCGCATCGAATGTACTAAACATCTCGTGGGTTCGAATAAGTTTATTGTTCTCGGGTTTGGTTAATAAAAACCGACCGCGGATAATAAGCCGGAGTAGCGAGGAAACTACCGCGGGAATTAGACGTTTGATTTTCTCTCGTTCTCCACATTCGATATTATCCTCGGGATACTTTGATTTTTCTACTCGTATTAGCGACCTAATAATTCGGAGCTGGCCTCTTGTCCAGACAAAATCTATTGCTGCCCAGCTACTCGTGTGGTGGCCATTGTCGGAAAAGATTTCTTCATTCGCTGCTCTCTCTCTCTCTCTCTCTCGCTCAATTGGATTACTTTCCTTTGGAGCAGGACACGGACGAGGACGCGAACGACATGAAAAATGGCTTTACCGATTCTAATCCATCCGCGGAACAATATTTCTTTTTTTTCTTCCTTTTTCATTTAAGATACAACTGCTGGCCGAAGAGCGACGTCGAAAAAATGGCAAAATCATCTTATTTTTCGTCTCTCGGATGGCGAGCAAGAGAGAGAGAGAGAGAGAGAGAGAGAGAGAGAGAGCCGGAGGAAGGGATAGGAAACGAGAGCTTGGGCAGCAGCGTGCGTATCGATCTGGCAGCGTTACGTGCGTGCTCGGAGGTTGGGGACCCGTAGCGCGTGGACCAATAGGAGGGCAACTCCTCTTCCTGCTTCCTCTCTCGCTGCTGCTTCTCTTCCCCGCAACCTCTCGCTAACCCACGCGTCCTTCTCGCTCGCTTATCGCTCTCTTTTCACTAAATTTTACTCTTTTTTTAAAAAAACGACACCGCGCGCACCGATCACTACCAAACTTACCGCCTCATAATAACCCAGTTTCGGACTATTATCCATTTCGCGTCTTTACGCTCATCATCCTCCCTCCTCTCGGCCAAGCCTCCAAAAAGCCTCCAACAACATGAGCAACCGAATTACAAAAACTAATTCATGCCGAATTTCATGGCCCAAAGTATTTTTGTTTGTTTATTTGTTCGCTGCACGTAGCAATGAATAATTCCGATAATTAATATAAGCCAATCATAATGATTAATTGTTAAGGAGTAATCGTTTTTGTAAAAGCAAATGGTGCTGGTTAATGAATGGCCATAGAAGGGTGGGGGTGGGGAGAGGAAAACATGGAAAATCGTTAGGGAAGTATTTGCCAGGCTAAAATGTACCTGCATATGGATCCATTGCTCATTCTCTCGCGATGATTCAGAGTCTGCTAGCGCGAGTCACACATAACCCGAGAGGGCTGTGCGTCGCACTAAAATTCGTTAAACGATGTAAATAATGGATGAGAGCCCAGAGCTTGGACAGAGTTTACTCTCTTTTACCGCAACTTTCGCTATATTTTTCCTCCGGGAATATAACGCGGCGATTCCAACTAAATTTATTGCTCGTTGATGCTCAATTAAGCGAAAAAATATTGTCAAACGCGGCTGACCGTGTGGAAGAGACGATGCAGACGATTCGCCTCAATTTTAATATTGGCTATTTCGTTACGATTCTTTGCACACACGATTGCAAATATATTTAAATCGTATAAACGAGTTTGACGATCCCTCGTCGGTCTGGTCGTTTAATTGAGTTTGGCAAATAAAATATGAGCGACTGCTGTGGGGGGTCTGGGAGACGACCCGGGGGAGTCCAAAACTCACGATTTTCACATGGAAAAAATATTTGTTTATCCGGTCCGGGTCTAAGAGAGCCGGGAAAAAGAAAAAAATTTCACCAATTTACGTATGACGTACGAGCGAAATATCGCGGAGCAATGAGCTCCGCGGCTAGTTGGGCCGTTAAGCTCTCGCGACTGATTAATAATCAAAGTCGACACGAGAATATTTGGTTTTTGTGAGTTCGAGCGTTGCCGAATCCTCGAGCTAAATCCTGGAGCGTCCGTGTGGATCGCTCGGATCGAGTCAGACACATTTTTCGCTCATTCAAGCCTCATTGTTTCCGAGTGCTCGCTGCTCCTCCTGGTCGTCCTTTTTTTTCATACATTTATCCACACCGAGACACACGCTTATATATATATATATATATATATATGGCGATCCAGGACGCCAAGTATAGGAAGCAGGAGGCGGCAAAATGCATGTGCGGCGAGAAGGAGAAGAGCCGGGCCGGTGGCGGGTTAAGAGAGAAAAAGCGAGAGTAAGTCCGCGGAGTAGAAATGTCGGAGAGTCGGCGGGCGATAGGAAAGTTGAGAGGTAGGAAGAAAAGAAAGAACGGCGGGCGGCGGCGGCGCGTCGTTCGGTGTATAGCGAAAAAGGGCAGAGTTGAACGGAGCCTCGAGCGCGAACGAGAAAATGGAGAGACGAAAAGAGGCTGAGAAAGGGCGAAAGAGGGTGGGATCAGTTGGCCCGTTCTAATCTGGTCTGGTTGATTTCGCCCTCGGGTATTTTCGCCTAGTCGGTTCGGCCTGAGGAGAAAGAAGAAAAGTATAGAGAGTAGAGGGGGTGAAAGAAGGATCTCTCGTTGCGCAAGCCAAGCTTTTGGCTTCTCAAGCGCGAACCGAGGACGCTGCGGATCAGTCAAATACGAATATGTTGAGGTCGAAAAAAGATAGAGAGAGCACCTCACACAGAGAGACACACATCGATAGCCCAAAAGAGGAGAGACGGAAAAAGGCGAGAAGACGGTTTAGAGAATGCCCGTCGAACACGTCCCGACAAAAGCAACCCTCTTAAACTTTCTCGCCGTATGTGCCGGGACTACGAATCATTTTTTAAACTCGACGACTATCACTTATTGGCCAAGAGAGCCCAAGAGTCTTGCCGAATCTTCCCTAGGATTTCGCATCGATTTTCAACCCCGTTATTTCGCAATCGAATCTCCGCTGAGCAAATAAAATGACGAAAAATATAATTCCGCAAAATATGACGCGGGTACTCGATCGCGCCTGTGTGATATCTATAGCCTGTGTTGGCAGGGGATCATGGAGAAGCAGCAGAGGCGAGTGTCATCATGGGTTCTAATCTGGGCAAGAGGAAAGAGAGTAGCGCGAGCCTAATCCAGCTTATCCGGAAAGTAATTTTGAGTCTTTTGAAAAGAGCGAAGGCGGCTGGCCGCGCGGGGTGAAGAGCAAAGGACAGAACGCTCTGTGTACGTTATTCCGGTCGAGTACTTGTCCGGAGAGCAGCTTCCATCTTTCTGGTAGAAAATAAAGAGAAGCATTAAAAGGGAACAAGGAGGAGAGAGAGAGAGAGAGAGAGAGAGAGAGAGAGAGAGAGAGTTTGGAGTGAGGCGTTCGCGCGCGATCCTGGAGTTGGTTCTCGTTTTTCTCGATTTATTCGGGCCAAATTATAGCGACGGAGCAAAGAAAAAGTCGCGGCCCGTTAAGCCAGCGAGTCTCCTTAAGTGTACAAGTTTCGTTGGCGTGTCGTACACATGTACGCCGCGGCGTGAGTACACGATAGGCAAGCCTCGAGGGCTCGGAGAAGGTGAATTTTCGCGAGAGCACGAGAAAGTCGCTCGAGGCGTTTTGCTCGTTAGAAATAAAGATGGATATACCTGGGCTCGTGCGTTATCGAGTCTGTACGCCCGTCGATATACAGCGAGATGCATAATGCGCGTTGTATGTCAATATATAGTGTGCAACAACTGGAGGGTCCTCAGAGCCTCGCAACATTACGCTGATTGCCTGAATTATCCGCAACCAGACCGCCCCCGAGATCTCTCCTATTTCTTACCGCGCTCTCTCTCTCTCTCTCTCTATATACCTCATGTATACATTGCCGCCCGTGTACTCAATTTATGTCCACGTGTGTATAGATATTGGCACATTTGTGCTCGCACTGTATGTTTCCAACTGCTTCGTGCAATGCTACACCAATGCTAGACACCGGCCATGCCGGATACCGCGTCGTTCCCCTCTCTCTCTCTCTCTCGCATGCTATCTAGCTCAGTGGACATGCCACTCAGGCGACAAACACACCAAATACACTCATAGACCCAATTGACTTTGAGAATATGTAAAACGCGTAGGTGAATGAAATTTGAAAAAATTTGAAAAACTCGAATCTGTATAGAGAGTGAGAGGTCGGCGGGGATCGAGGTATCTCATAAATTAAAGTGGAAAGTAAGAGAAAGAATAATAGGTCGTTTGAAAAAGATGGACCAGGAGTAAGAGCTCTTGTGTAAAATGATGGTATCCCGCGGGCAAATGGCACCCACGAACAACAAGCTCTATTTCGTATTTAAATAATATGCATGTATGCGGAAGCAGCGGCAGAGCAACGGGCCAATTCGAAAAGTGAGCTACTTGTGAAAATTCGAAACGGTTCGTCTCCCTCTGGTTCTCTTGTTTGTTTATACGAGAACGCGTGGATAAATGCGGGATGTGCCTACATGAAATTCATGATCGTTAGGGATGTCGAGGTCGAAAGGTTTGTGCATAGGCGCGGGGTTGACACGAGATGCGGTGGGACGCAGTACGTAACAAATGATACGCGTGTCCGAGCAACCCTCGAATTCCGTCGGCTTTTAAACGCCGGAGAGAGGGAGGAAAGGGCATACGGCAAGGGAGCTGCGTCGTATATATCCAGCAGCATCTCTTCATATTTGCTTTTACGAGCCCGCGCTACGTCCCTCTATGAATATATGGATAATATATGTTCTCCAGTCAAGAATAATATACATTAATCACAAGCGATATGATAAGCAAATTTAACCCTTGAGTTTCTCGGCTTCAAAATAAATTCAAATATCGAGAAAATTTCTACGTACCGCCCCCCCCCACAATGACCAACTTTTTCATTTCGTCGCATTGCGTCTCAATATTAAATTATTTAATGCGAATAATGAGCTTTCGCAAGGAAAAATACAAATTTCGTTGCATTCGAACGATGCGTCATAAATGAGCAGAATTGGAGGGGGGGGGGGGTACGCGAGGGCATTTGTTTATTTGTTTTTTTTCATTATCGAGGAATGACACAGTGACACGGAGCGGAGTTTATGGCGAAGCTTATTGAAGGCTTTGGGGCGCACGTTACGGACAATATCGATCTAGAGGAGAGTTGGCGATTGGTTGTCCGATAAATGTGAACAACAAGACATGCTCATCGGGGTTTTCTCCCTCGTAGAGAATCGGGGGCGTCGGGTACTCTCGGGCTAGTGTGTACGTAGGGCGCGCCCTCTATAGCACGTATCAATGACAATGCCGGAGGGTACCCGGAACATCACGGGCAGCTTTAATTTCCCTCCGAGTTGCTAACAATTACCGTAGTTTGTCCCTTTCCTCTGGCCTCTCCCATATCCAACGGACTCGAGTCGTCTCTATCAGACGCCGGAGACAATACTACACACTCCGTAATAGCATCGGCAGTAGGCGATCCAGCAAGAATCGACGCACAATTTTCCTTCGATCATCAACGAGACCCCGCCTGATATTTTGCTCCGTGGGCTTTTTCCGCTTGGGAGGAAATAAATAAACAGAGTAGGAAAACAAAAAAAAAACAAAACAAAAAGGGGCACACGGGAAAATGTCGGAGATTTGAAAAAGCTCGCAGACACATAATAAAAATAAAGGGAGCGGGTTAAATAAAGTGATTATTAGTATCGGAAAAGTGTATGGAAAGTTAGCAACAGTTTTGGCGTTCGTTAAAACAGAATAAGCAAGAGTTTCGTGGAGCGTCAAGTCGAAGAATGGCTCAGGTTCTAGAGAGTATAAGGACGGGAGGAGATCGAGATGTCGCGGGCAGACAGAGAGACGCAAGTATATAGTTACCGAGGCTTCAAGTACCGAAGCCATTGAAAAGCGACTTACGAATCTTCTCTTCGCTTCGGCAGCAATGTCATTATCTCAAACAACGCGGAACACTCGAGGAGGGCGCGAGAGCAATACATCGAGGTGAAGGGATGTTTCTCAGTCTCTGTTCGGTGGTGGAGCGTCTCGTTGCTCGTCGAGAGTAGCGCAGTTATTCACCTTCGACGAGTCTCTGTAGTCTGTGTACCAATATCCTAGTTCTCATGGCTTTGCAGCGTATAGCCGGGCGGCCGGAATCCCTTTCCCGCAGAGTTCTCGCATCGACCTGTATAATCTGAAATCTCCTCGAAACAGCTACGAGACAGAGATTCCCGATGCTGGAGCGAATGGCTCCGAGAGAGAGAGAGAGAGAGAGAGAGAGAGAGAGAGAGAGAAGTAACCGGAGGAGGGGGGGATGAAGAAATAAGAAGCAAAAGAAGTAACGAGAGGAGTAAACCTCCGAAACCGTCAGATTTCAAGGAGCACGAGGTTGAGAACTTGAAGAGGGTAAGAGGCTGCCGCGATGAGGAGCACGAGAAACGAATAAACGTGCAACTGGCGCGCATTGTAGGCCACTGGCCAATTATTTCGCTTGCCAGAGGGAGAGAGAGAGAGAGAGCGATCCTGCCCTCTCTTGTGCATAATGTATATGAATGAAGTAAGGAGATGATAAAGAGCTCTGTGCTCCTTATATACTTTGACTATGTCGAGAAACGTCTCATTCAGCCAAAGTCTAATTAAAGTGTAGCTCCCAAGTTAAATTAAAAGACGATAATGTTGCCGAGTTGGCAACCCATTTATATAAATATATATGAGTCTAGTTTTGTGGCTCTGAATTGAAAATAGAGGAGCCACGAGGTTGGCATTTGCCTCGGGAAGAAGGACCCTCCCCCCTTTTATTTTATTTTATCGTTATTATTATTGTGCCCGACAAAGTGCAGAACGATGAACCGAGAGACACACAATATTGCCATATTATTTGTTGTTGTTATTTTGCTACTCCGGCTGCTGCCATGCTTTTCACATTATTTTAATATTTTTCTTTGTGTTTCATGAGAACCGCTGTTAGCCGAGCGCGAGCACTTAGTCGGGGCATAACTCCCGCGTACGCGATATTCGCTCAACGTTTCCGCCCTCCCGACCTCGTAAATACGAAAGAGACGACGACGAGGATCTCGCGACAACGAGCATCACAGCCAGTGTGGAATGAAAAGAGGCGGAGACTACATCAAGAACCAACTGCCGGATCTCTCGGGCTGCCAGCAACCCCATGCAATTGAGAAAAAACGAGGGTGAGAAGAAGCAAGAAAATCCAACCACTTTAAAACAAATATATCGCTCGGTAAATCCGGCGTAATGTCGCCGCCCGCCACCAAAGCTCGCATTCACGCGCGAATTTAAATCCCACTCCTACTCGTGTATCGGTTAGCGACGCACCAAGGAAGGAGGAGGAAAGCCTGCCGGAGGGCCCGAGACGAACAAATCTCAGCTGATCCTTAACTTTCAATATTTCTTATTCCCGCCATGTGACGCCGCAGATTCGCTACGAATTACATCCGCGCCACCATCACCGACTATGGTAGCGCTACTTTTTCGGTCGATCCACCACATTCATGAAGCTGCGCAGTCCAAATTTATCAATACTTGTTCCACGATATATTTATGCTTTTTAAGGAACGAGCTTTATTTTCAATAAATTACCTATTTATTATGTTGCAATATAATTTCTATATGAAAAATGAATAATATTTCAAGTCAAGTTTATTATAATTTTGCAACGATGCAACGAGTCTCCTTTTTTTTTATCCTAATTAATTATTTTTTTAAATTAAACCGATTCGGCAGAGCAACCTTTCGAAAATTCTTCTCCTACATTTGTCAACACACATGCACGCACACACTCTTCGGAAAAATATTGTTGCATTGGTATATACGAGGCGAGAGGCACATACGTATGCATCACGAGCGAGAGGTAGCAAAGTCCCTCGGGGCTTAATACGGTATGCACGGCCATCGTTCGAGAGGAGAGCTCACGCAGAAAGAGACCGAGAGAGAGAGAGAGAGAGAGGTTTGTGTGGCCTCGAAGCATCCACTATATATACCGGCTAATATTCCGCGAGAGGGCCTCAGGGCTACGTGCCTCGATTTCAAATCTGGTAGACACTCGGCTATGTCTCTGTACACGAGAGTGATTTTTTTATACTGGCGAAAATGCGACGCGGTCCAAAAGCAGAAACACCAGATCAACAGCAGCCACGAGTCATTTCGATACTCGCCATCATCTAATTTCATCAATTCTTTTTTACATCCGACGAATATCTTAAGTTCGGTAAAGGCAAAAATTTGTTGAAAAATATTGTTATTTTGTTCGATCGTCCAGTAATTTAGCTCGTTATTTATAACGAGATTAGATTTTTTCGGGCCAGGAAAATAAATTGGTTCGAAATATTTGGCATCATTTAAAAAAATAAAAGAAATATTTTTCACCATTTTGTGTTTGCATTTTTTTGCCACGGTCGCTGCTCATTTTCATTGGCAAGCGGCAACAATGAAAATAATGATTGAGCGATGATTCTTGCGGTACTCGTTGCGGTTTCATTGACGCAATTTAAATTGGCAAACATTTAACATTGAACGATTTTGGTGCTTTTGTTCCGGTTGTGCCCGAGTCTTTCCTCCTTCTTTTTTTTTTTATCCCCATTTTTTATAGTTGATTTATAAGGGTTATCGGAAAACATGGACATGCATCGAACAGAAGTACATTTTCCTGATGAAATTTTACATCGGCAATGCCAATAACGAGAACAGCCCGCACTCGCAATGTCTTTCTCCCATATATATCGATACGTATATTTACATGTATGAATCGACGTAGTAAATGAATATGGAGAGAGATTCACGCGCAAACGCCGGACCCACGTCCGATAATCAAAATGCCATAACTCTCGAATCTCGAGTTGAGTGAAAATGAGCGATGGCTCGAGTGCCACACACCGTGCGCCATCTCGTTGACGGACGTTTTCGCCCATTTTCTCTCTTTTATCCCATGTTAATAAAATACACACGGGCAAAAATAAATGTACATCCGCGATCTATTTTTTCATATTTTTCGTCAGACAACGTTTTTTTGTCTCGAGGCACACAAAACGATTTGGATCGAAGGAAACTGTCAAAAGTGGCATTAAACTTTATTAATTAATGAAACACAATAATTTGTTGAAACAATTGATCATCCTTGCCCTGCCCTCCTTCCCAGCGCGATCCAGATTTCTCTTAATCTTTTTTTTCTTTTTTTTTTTTTTTTTTTTTTTTTTTTTTTTTTTTTTTTTGTTGTTATTTTTTTTTTTTTTTTTTTTCTTTTTTCTTCTTTTTTCCTTTTTTCCTTTCTCCCCCTCGCCTTT